>AWOL01S0025431.1:0-31196 GCA_000715115.1 Nicotiana otophora
AGGGAGATTCAAGGGTTTTCAGTGAGGTAAGTTGCTTGGGCTCTAATACTCCTATCTATGGTGATTTTGCATTGTTTAATCATTTAATTAGTGGAAACTAGGGGTGAAAATGAGGGGTTAGGGCTTGAAATTTTGGAGAGTTTAATTTAAGGATTTGAAGGACCAAATGACGTCGGATTTTGATAAATTTTGTATGTGTGGACTTGTGAGTGAATGAGCTTTCAAGTTTTGTGACTTTTGTCGGATTTCGAGATGTGGGCCTGGGGGCCGGTTTTGAGTGAATTTCGGGATTTGGCCTATAAGTTGGTATTTTCCTTGTGGGATTCATTCCTTTAGCACATATTGATTGTATTTTATTGCTTGTGGCTAGATTCGGGTCATTTGGAGGCCAGTTCGAGAGGAAAGAGCATTCTGGGNGGTTCGAGAGGAAAGAGCACTCCGGGGTAGGAGTTCTACACTGTTGAGGTAAGTAACAGTTTTAAATCTGGTCTTGAGGGTATAAAACCTGGAGTTTGGTATAATGTGACTGTTTGGAGGTGGCACCGATGCTAGGTGATGGGCGTGTGGATGTACGCTGTGAGGGATTAAGACTTGGTCCGTCCCAGGAGACTGTGAAGTCTAATAGCCTTTATTTGTGTTTACATGCATTCCTGTCTACTAGAACCTGACTGCCTTTCATGTTAGAAAATCATGCTTAGGCTATATTTCCTGCTCATGGTAGTTATATTCAGTCATAGTGATTCTTATACATGTTTACCTCAGTCTCTGTTATTTTTCCGTATGAAATATTGTAATACTTTGATTTGGGCTGTTTTCCCTTTCTTTATTGAGGGCTATGAGGCTAGAGAGGTTCATGACTGAGTAAGTCCGAAGGCCTGTTTGTGAGATATTATACTATAGAACGTGAGTTGTCCGTGCGGATCCTTATATTATACTATGGCACGTGAGTTGTCCGTGCAGCATGTGAGTTGTCCGTGTAAATTATAGCGCTTGGGCTGTAGGAGCCCCTCATGAGTCTGAACACCCCCAGTGAGCGCGGGTACCCATTGAGTGTGAGTGCTGAGGGCTGAGAGCCGAGTGATTGAGTTGTTGTGACGAGTTGAGTATTTGTTGCCCTGAGAGGATGTACTGCTTTTCATTTGTTGTTGCACTTAGTTGTTATCGGTCATTGATGTGAAATTATCTGAAAGGTTTTTATATCCGGATTACATGAGCTTTAACTGTATAAAACTGGTTTGACTTAAACTGCCAGATTTGATAGTATATCTATTCTTTGCTGGATATATTGAAAATGAACTGTACTGTATAGCTCGTCATTGCTTCTCAGTTCCTTATTTATTTATGTTACTTGCTGAGTTGGTTGTACTCATGCTACACCCTGCACTTCATGTGCAGATCCAGGTGTGTTTGATCACGGAGATCGTTGAGTTCGGGCGCGATCGAGTACCGGAGACTATGAGGTAGCTGTCGGCCTCTGCATGACCTTGTCTCTCCTTCTATATTTCTTTCTGACTTGTATTGATACTTAGACACTGGTTGTATTAGTTTGGTTATCTAGACGCTCATGACTTAGTGACACCCCGATGTCGGGCTATTTTTTCGCACTTATGTTTTATTTGGATTTTACCCCGTATTTATGAAAAAACTCCGATTATTTTAAATATCTTAATTCACTTATGTTAAATTTTGAAAGTGTTTTGGAAAGGTCGGATTGCCTAGTACCACGATAGGCGCCATCACGACGGGTTAGGTTTTGGGTCGTGACAGATTTTTTCATCTTTCTCTCTCTCTTCCTTTTCTCTCTCTTCGAGCAACTCAAGCCTAGTATTGATGGCCGGCGACAAAGAAGAATCTCTCTCTCTCTCCAATTCTCTTTCAGATTTCTTCTTCTTTCTCTCTCTTCCTTCTCTCTCTTCAAGCAACTCAAGCCCTAATATTGATGGCCGGCGAGAAAGAAGAATCTCTCTCTTCGATTAACTCAAGATACACGCCATAGTATTGATGGTCGACGAGACATTAGAATAGAGTAGAAGACAGCCAGGAAACAAAAAATAGTGAATTTTTCGAACGGAAAGGAGCAATGTGATGAACTCTTATCATAAATTTGTTGTACGGATCCGACGAACTTTCTTCTCTTCTTGACCGGAAAATGCCATCTCCGACGAACTTTCTTCTCTTCTTTGCTATTTAGTCACATACAATGATACGAATACATTGTATTCTGTACAAATTCATTCAAACATATTGTATTTTTATATAAATATATTTTTTTGCATGTATTTATATATTTCGAAGATCTGTATTTTTTTAATACAGGATATAAACATTGAAATACACTGCATACAAACACTAAAATAGAACATAATATAAACAGTGAATACATTTAATTTTAAAATACAGTGAAATATAGTAAAATATACTGAATACAAATAGAAATATAGTAAATACAACCAATGAAATATAGTGAATACAGTAGAAATAACATGTATTAGCAATAACTAAAATACTATTAATACAAATACATTTGAATACACTGAATATAAAATGGCGCGTACAGTAAATACAAACATTGAATCTAATGAATGCAACAGTAAAAAGAAATATTGAAATACACTAAATACGAAAGTTAAATACAACAGTTATATACAACTGAAAAATTATTCTAATTAATTGGGTTGATAATGAGTCATGTTAGAATTGATTTTATTGAGTTATATTAGGAGTATATCACGCTAATTGATATTATTTTTATTATTAGACAGCTGGACATACTTATTTTTAAGGTGATTGTTGTTACTGTATTCATGAATACATGGCGCGAATACATGCGCGTACAACTGGACTGCCTGATTTTAGGTGCTTTTTGCTGCTGTATTCATGAACACAACAATGCAAATACATGTGAATACATGCGCGTACAGCTAGACTGTCCTGATTTTAGGCACTTTTTCCTGATGTATTCATGAATATAGCAGCCCAAATACAGCGAATACACTACTGTAACAACTGAATAGTAGATATATGAAGTAATTATGTATATGGTAACTATAGAAAGTTAATAGCCACTAAACAATAGCGGTTTCTGAAAAGTCCTCTTGTTTTAAACCCCCCAAAGACCTCTTTAATCTTGTAATCAGTCAAATTTTCTAGATTTGTTTTTTTAAAACCCAAGTTAGTAGGTTATTTTCGAGAAATACACAAAAGCAAGTGCTCATCCAAGGCGTATTTACGAAAGTAGCAGGGAACTTGACCGTCAAGTTTGAAAAAGCTGGCCAAGCGTATTCTTAGATTAAGTTTAAAGATAAAATGACGTTTAATTGCAAAGAGGCTACATAGGTTGAAGGTGCAGAGAAACTTCGTTGAGCGTTATAGTTTTTGCTAGGGGTGTTCAAACTGAACCGAAACTAAACCGAGAAGTCAAATCAAATCGAGTAAAAAAAACAGATTAGATTTGATTTGATTTGAGTTGAGTTGGTTTGATATTGAGTAAAAAAATTCGAACCAAACCCCAATATAAATATATAATTTTTATATATATACTTTTAAGACTTTATATAGAATTCCCTTAAAAAATGTCTAGAAATATTTGAGATCCTCTCTTGGGATGTAATATTTAATAGAATTATAAAGTACATTCATGTTTATTTACTTTAAATAATGGATTGTATCACTTTCTTATCAAGTATTATTGAAATACGTCAATCATTTTTTTGTTTTTCCATATTTATATTCCCGGGATTTCTTATATCTTTTCCGATTTTGAAATGGTATTTCGATAATTTAAAATTAAATAGAACATATTATTATTTAGGTATCATATTGGAAGTGACAAAAAATCATTTTAAAAACATTATTTAGAAATTGCCACTTAACAGTGGATTTTGTTGTGTTAGGTCACCTTATTAAAACAAGTTTATTTGAAAAGTAAAATATTTTCCTTTGGAAAATGAAAATAACCCTATTTACTAATTCACGAAAGAGAATTTCGACTAGAAGATTCTATAGATTGATTGGGGGAATTTCATATTTGTATTTGCTCTCGAACAGTTACGAATTTGTACTCCATAATCTATTGGAGAACTATCTTAAGACATAAACACAGTAAGTTTCATAATCTTTGCGCTTCCAATTTCTTGCGGCTCTAATTTTATCTCCATTAATTCTTGTCACTATAATTTCACCTTCACGAAGAATGACAAATGAATAGGCTGCCTTCAGGCCTATTCCATTAGCACCTAGTGTAACTACAAGAAATCAGACTTTTTGCGGCGACAAAAGTCGCTACAAAAGTCCTGAAAGTCGCTGCTAGTTATTTATAGTGGCGACAATTAGCTTGCCGCAAGTAAATCCATTACTAAATGTTTCTTGTGGCGACATATAGGAGTCGCCACAAATGGTATGAATTAGTGGCAACTGGATACGCCACGAAAGTTAAACATATACGCCACAAAAAGTAGTTCCCCGAAATAGATTTTAACCAAGTCGCTGCGGTAAAATGACCTTTAGCGGCAACCCTAGTTGCCACTAAAACTATTAAACCATCAGTGGCGAACAACTATGAAAATGCCTAGTAGCGACTATACTCGCCACAAAAAATGTTAAACTATCAAATCATAANGACTGGATACGCCACGAAAGTTAAACATATACGCCACAAAAAGTAGTTCCCCGAAATAGATTTTAACCAAGTCGCTGCGGTAAAATGACCTTTAGCGGCAACCCTAGTTGCCACTAAAACTATTAAACCATCAGTGGCGAACTATGAAAATGCCTAGTAGCGACTATACTCGCCACAAAAAATGTTAAACTATCAAATCATAATGATGTTTAGAGGCGATTGTAGTCGCTACAAAAACCATTATCACTTCTGTGGAAACTCTCAATTCGCCAATCTTTTGTGACAAGGTTCTGTCGTCACTAAAACTTATTCATTCAGCAACTATAATGACCACAATTATACTACATTTCTAGTGGCAACCAATTGTCTAAAATTAAAATACAAATATATTTCTATCAATTGCCTACAAGTATTAAGAGAATCAAATATTGTCCAACAAACACCCAAAAGCATTTCTCAAACAAAATATTAAAATTACTTCCACTACTAAAAAGTCAATTACAATATAGACTACACAATACTTTATTGTTCATTTTACGCCATTGTTTATGAACCTTGGACCTTGTCCCTGTTATTAAAGTAAAAAAACACACACGACTTTGACAATTCTCTCAATTTAATGCAAATAGTAAAAGGGGTGACAATAATCCCAAAACTTAAATGAAAGATCAAATCTAAATAGAACTAGGCGTGTACATTGTGTGAGAGTTATTCTATCAGAAAGAAGATTGTTCATATATCAATACATCTGAAATTCAATGTGCGGTATTTCCACCAAATAAACAAATCATGTGTTGCTCAAGTGGGATGTATCTTAAGAATGATATTCAACAGATGATACAGGGTAATGTTATAAATAAGTGCATAAGACTTGTTTACAATTTTATCACCCTAAATCCTGGAAGGATATAGCACAATCTTGATATTATCACTATCAAAATATTTTCAAGAAAAGACACCAGAAATGGTAAACTTCTTAATGGCAGAAAATGGACCTAGTTCGATGGAACTTGCTAGTTTTATGCTTTAGTGTAACTGAAGTTTATTGCTGTAACACAAGGGTCAAAAACTTTAGAAGAAGCTAACACATTAGATCTGAGAAGCCTCTTTCAAAGTTCCATATTTAAAAGAGCATGTAAATGATGCAGGCTTACAATATCTTATCCATTCTAACAAAAAACACAAGTATCAGTCATTACTAAAATTCACTTCTAAAGTCTTTTCAGGTTGATTCAGATGAAAAAGCCACATATTGAAGATATAGAATCCAATTTCCTTCTTTGATCATACCAGGTCATGAAGAGTACAAAAATATTAGCAGTACCTGTTGCATTCGGGTCATGAAAGCAGCTTATTGTTCTATATCCACTTGTTCACGCTCCTCTTCCAAACTCCTTTGCAACTCCTGTTCCATATTCCTTCGCAAATCGGCTTTTCATGCTCTAAAAAGCAGCATAGTGCTGATCACAAAGGCTTGCAACTTATGCTTTCGCAGCCCGCCACAACCCTCAGATTTATCCTAAACACAAATGTAATATTACGTTTGATATTCATGCCAAATATAGTCAGGCTAAGCACCGGTTCAACTTCAACACTGATTAACGATACAAGCATCATGAACTTTATTTGTGAAACACTTAGAACAACTGAATCATGAAAATTTATACAATTTTATGATAAAAAATGCAGCGAACTAAACCATGACACTCAATTAGACATCATTATTACCATGAAAAGTATCTCTTTCTCTTCCTAGTTCCTAATCTTACTACATTTCTTGACATCTTACCGTGTTATCAGTATTTAGAAAGTTAACTCCTCCTTCAAAGAATTGATATATAACTAATAAAATAAAAAGTAAATAACCATCTGGAATTGGAGCCAGATGCAAAAATATGCAGGTCCCATCATTAAACACCTGTAGCTGTTTGATTCAGTTTATATTCAATACTTTTCAATGTTTGAAACCATTAAAGTAAGAAACTCAAACTATATTTGGGAAACAATATCAAATAAAAAGTAGGACAAGTAGTTTCTACTTGTAAAACTAGAAAAGGTTCAGTTCAAAAGCAGTAAGCAGGTTCCATCTTTCTGTTTCACTTTCCTACATAAATAAATGCTAAAGTATGTTTTAATTTCCTATTTGATATACCTGAGTAGTCAAATATGGAACAGACACAAATACATCTCAATAACACACTACAAAAGAATCAATATCTAACAGCATCGCAATTGAGTGACTCAAGTCATATTTGACAGTATCAAAATCCATGCATATCATACTTCGGTGCAAAATCCTAGCTCAAAATGAGAGCCACATACTAAGGAAACAACATAAAGATGGTATCATCATTAAGGATGTTGAAGTTCCCGGAGAGAAAAAAATGAAACCTTTGAATGTTCTTCGAGATAACCTGATTTCATAAAAGAATATCAATTATATAAGCTGAGTTTAAGATGTGACTCACATGCTCTCCTTCCTGAATTACATACAAGTATGCCCTTTTTCTACACACACAGAGAAAGTACAAAGAGTAGAATATATTAGGCTGAAGTGAAGAATGCTCTTAAGTGAATAAGGCAGAGATTAAACCAAGAAAAAATGCTCATGTTCCGGAAATTAAACACTTCAGGAAATTTCTTAACACTCAGATACTTAAAAAGCAACAGAATCCATCTTCAAAGCTAAAAACCCAGGTAAATTTAACCTAAAAGAAGCCCTTTTCTTTGAAAAACTTACAAAATTCGAGATACCCAGTGTAATATCAAACATTCAATCACAACTTCGAACATCCAAAGAAAGAGATAATTGAGAGACGACCATCAAGATCGAGAATCGACAAAATAGGGGAAATAAAAATAGAGATAGATAGACATTGTACCTTCAAAACTTCGAACGGCTTAGAACAGCTTACCCTCGCAATGATTTTCAAACTTTGAACTTTCCTCCTTCCTTCTTTGAGTTGTCTCTACTGTGAATTGAGCGATTTGAGAGATTGTGAGGTGTTTGAGCAGAGAAAATATTGAGAATTTCACAGAGAAGAAACGCAGCAAAGAACTAGTATTGGAGCAAAGAAACCTAGGGAAGAGAGCATTTGATATTTTTGGATATTCTATTTAGTACTTTTTTTATTTAAAATAAAATCAATTATTCTATTTGGAGCGACCTGTTGTCCTTTTGAGGCGACTATTTACCAGTCGCTGCTAGAACTATGGAGCGGACTTTTTAAGTCGCCACTACTAGTATAATATTTGTTGCAACAAATAGAGTCGCCACTAAATGTTGCCGCAAAAAGTCCCTTAAAGAATTTTAGGGATGTAATTTTAATCATTTTATTAGTGTTAGGAATTTATGAAAAAATTTTGTAAACTTTGAACAACACTAGATTCTTTGTTATGAATTTTATGAATGATGTTTTCAAGAATCTCATGTAGGAACTGAACCATATTTGCTTCTTCATGAAATAAATTATGCCATGCATTTACCTCCAAAATAATTTCAAAATTAGTCTATCTTCTTCTATACTTAAACTTCTACTGCATTATAAGATTTAATGCATTCGTTAGATAGCACAAATATTTCTTTTGCAAAAGAAAAAATATAGGATAAATATCTTTCCTTTTTCTTATTTCTTTGATTTTTAATATTCATAATACACATTCGCAGTAGCATCAACTCCCTTTGGCTATTCATCCTTCATTAGAATAAAATTGACTTAATTTTTATGAAAAATACATCACTTAGCCGCACTCAAACTTATAATAAAGGTACTTAATTACTAGATAAGTTTAATCATAAGAAACTCTTAAATCATTCAAAACAAAACAAATTCTAGAAAGAAAACATCAGGAGATCGAACTCAAACCATAAACAAAACAAAAAAGATCACAAAAAATAGGAGATACCTAGACAGTTTTACTTCTAAACAAAATAAATAGGAAACACTGTTATAAATCAATCAAAGGCCCAAGCATTCTCTTGACGGATTTGCTCCTCTTCTTCAGGGGTAAAATCATTCTTGATATTAAATGCTTTACGTATTTCCTCTGGCGTTTTCCCTTTAATCCTATCAGCAGTTTCTTGACACAATATATCCAATAGCTCCTTATCATTAAGATAATTAGCAGCTAAAATTAGATCATACAACTCTGAGTAATTCAGCACCTTCACAAAATTCTTGTCAAAATCCTTCAACTCGTCCCCGGAGACGCCCTCCTCGGAGTGCTTTTTCCAGTATTCGACCACTTTGGCCATTGTTTTACTGTCGACATTAGGCAGAGGAATGGCGTTTGAAGCGCAATCATCTTCCACCATATTTTTGATGGCTTCTGACCTCACGGCCACTGCCTCGTCGAGTTCGAATTCCTCGCCATCTCTTGTCTTTAAGACTAAGAGTTTCTTGGAAGACATTGTGAAGGTGAAAAATCTGAATGGAGTGTTTTGCTTTCTTGAGAGAGCTTTGAATGATTTCAATGCATGAGGAATTGAAGGGCTTTGGGTTGTTTTTATAGAGTACTACTAGGGTTTTTAGTATCCTAGTTGAAGTAGGAAGTCAAAACGACAAAAGAAAATATGGAAAAGTACATAAGCAGCTGCAAACTAAATTTGCATAAACCATGTCAGTGTAGGAAAAGTATTCTTACAGTACTTCGTAGATAAATAAAAAAACCAAATAAATACTTCTAGATTTAAAACCGCCTAAAAATGTTGGAGATTGAAGGAAAAAATACATTGTTTGTTTATTCCTAGTAATATAATTAGCACAAATCTATCCCAATTCACACGATTCTGGTTCCATTTTATGATATTTTAAAAGTGCAACATTATATTATTACTAATATTAATTTACAGGAGTGTTATTTTTACGGGTAATTTAGTTAAATCTATTTAATTCACGAAATTTAAATTTGGATATGATATTTTCCTTGACCTTTTTTTTTAATCTTTGACACACCCCTTAAGAAAATACTAACTTCTAGAAAAAATAGGTGTTTTGACTAAATTACTCATAATTAAAATTTGTATATTGTTAATTTAACGTATTGGGATAATTAAATAAGGACAAATTTTGAAAAAAATAAAGTTAATTCCTTCTTGATTATGTAAAAGATCACTTATTATGGACGGAAGAGAGAATTATTTTACCATTAATTTGTTGTTGGCTTCTCACATCTGTTCATGATTCCAAGACGAAAACACATAACACTCTGTAATATTGATTTGGCTGACGTATACATTATTTTTCGACTCGTATATTGAATCCCTTTGCTTAGATGACCAATTCACTACTAGAAAATCGTAAATTTTTGACTGAAATTTCAGACGAAATCGGTCGGAATTTAAAAATATTTTTGACCATATTTCCGACCAAATCTGTAACGATCCGGCCGGTCGTTTTGAGTATTACAGTCATTTTCCTCCATTTACTGCTCAATTTATGCTTTATAGTGGTTATCTGACTTGCCGGGGTAATTGGTTCGGGTCCGGTAAGGTTTTGAAATGAATTAACACACATAGTTGTAACGAACCGGCCGGTCGTTTAGAGAGTAATAACCCCAATCCCTTATTTACTGCTTTCTCTTTCTGCTTATGTGACTTGCCGAGAGGCTTTGATTTTGTTTTCGGAGCGTTTTGGGACACTTAGTCCCTAAAGTTGTAGCTAAAGTTCTAAGATTTTGACCGTAGTTAGAACTGTGTGAAGACGACTCCGGAATGGAGTTTCGTCGATTCCGTTGGCTGATTTTGGACTTGGGAGCGTGTTCGAATTGTGTTTTGAAAGTTTGTAGCTAAATTAGGCTTGAAATGGCGAAAGTTGAAATTTTGACAAGTTTGACCGGTAGTTGACTTTTTAATATCTGGGTCGGATTTCGATTTCGGAAGTTGGAGTACGTCCGTAATGTCGATTATGACTTACGTGCAAAATTTGAGGTCAATCGGACGTGGTTTAATAGGTTTCGGTATCGGTTGTAGAAGTTTGAAGCTTCAAAGTTCATTAAGTTTGAATCGAAGGGTGATTCTTGTTTTTAGCGTTGTTTGATGTGATTTAAGGGTTCGACTAAGTTCGTATGGTATTTTAGGACTTGTTGGTATGTTTAGTTGAGGTCTCGGGGGCCTCGGGTGTATTTCGGATGCTTAACGGATTGAATTTGGACTTATGCAAATTACTGAAATTTTCTGGTTTCTAGTGTTTTCGCACCTGCGGTGGGGAGACCACTGGTGCGGACTCGCACGTGCGGAAAGGAGCTCCCAGATGCGGCCCTGGTTTGGGTAACTAGTTGTCGCAGGTGCGACAAAAGGGGCACAGAAGCGGGAGCCGAGTGGTTGAGAAGTTCGCAGAAGCGGACCATTGTGCGCAGGTGCACATGCGCAGGTGCGACCACCTCATCGCAGAAGCAGTCCCAGGCCTCTTAAGTCATTTCCGCACCTGCGATGGAAATTCTGCAGGTGCAGCATTGCAGGTGCGACTATGTGATGACCCAAAATGTCATCTTTAAATTTAATAAGTAATCATGTGTTCTTAGACTTCGAAAAGTATCATTTATCATTCCTCGACTTGCGTGCGCAGTCCGTAAAATATTTTGAAAATTTTTTATGTGAAAAATAGATTAAAATATGAAATAGAGCTTTAAAACTCAACTGAGTTGACTTTAGTCAACATATTTAGCAAACGGACCCGGATAAGTGTTTTGATAGTTTCGGTAGCTCCGTATCGTGATTTGGGACTTGGGCGTATGTCCGGAATTTAATTTGAAGGTACATAGCTCAAGTTATGACCATTTAAAGGAACTAGCAATTTAAAGGCTAACGACTTCCAAGTTTGACCACGGGGTTGACTTTTTGATATCGGAGCCGGAATCCGATTCTAAAAATTTGAATAGCTCCATTATATCATTTATGGCTTGTGTGCCAAATGTGAAGTCATTCCGGATTCATCTAATATGTTTTGGCACAAGATTTGCAAATTGAAAAGTTTAAAACTTAAAAGTTCAAATCTAGGAGTGAATTGTAATTTTGATGTTGTTTGGCAGGAATTGAAACCCCGAGTAAGTCCGAATTATATTTCTGGACTTGTTGGTATATTCGGACGGTGTCCCGAGTACCCCGAGTGTGATTCGGATCGAAATCGGATCGAATTGTGAACTTAAGCTAATTCTGGAAATCTCTGCCTCTGATGTAATCGCACCTGCGAGGATCTTGGCCGCAGGTGCGGCGGAATTGCGCAGATGCGGGACTGGGCTGGCCTGGGGTCTTCGCAGGTGCGGCCATTTTGCGCAGAAGCGGATGTCGCATGTGCGACAGGAGTGTCCGCATATGCGGAACTTCACCTGGCAGCCTGGCATCACAAATGCGAGCCTTGTCTCACAAATGCGAGTCCGCAAATGCGAAAATTTTATCCGCAGATGCGAAAATGATTGGGCAGAGCCCATAAATTCGAAAGTCGCCATTTTTACTCATTTTTGAGTTTCAAGTCTCGCATTTAGGCGATTTCAAGGGGGATTTTCACGACTTTGAATTGGGTAAGTGTTCTTTAACCAAAAGTGATTATATTTCACAAATCCATGTCTATATTCATCATTTATTTCAGATTTAGATGGAAGAAAGTGGAATTTTTGTAAAACTTTCCAAAAAAACAAAATTTAGATTTGAAGGTCCATTTGACATCGGAATTGGATAATCTTTGTATGGTTGAACTTATAGCGGAACGGGCATTCGGATTTTGCGAGTTTTTCCTGGATATGAGATGTGGGTCCCACTGTTGAATATTTTAATGAATTTTAGATTTTTATCCGGAAAATTAGTAAATTCATATGGAATTAATTCCTATGATTAGTATCGAATATATTGAATTGTTTGTGAATAGATTTGAAGCTTTCAGAGACAAATTTAAAAGAAAAAGCTGTGGTTGAGTAATTGATTGGAATTTGCAAAGCGAGGTAAGTGTCGTGGTTAACCTTGACTTGAGGGAATAAAACCCTTAAATTATTTGTTATGTGAAATGCATGTGAACGACGTATAGGCGAGGTGACGAGTGTCTATACGTCGTCAAATTAATTGTTTGCCTGCTTACTTGAAAAATCATAAATTGTTTTAGATCATAAATTAATTATTATAATAATTATTTCTCTCATATTCTTTGTCAAATATTAATTCTTGAATTCCTGCATTAATTGTTACATACTATTTGAATTATGTGTTTAAATTGTTATTTGACATTTAGCATATTAAATATTGAACTGCCTATTTTCTCCCTGATTTCCATAATAATTTACTATTTATCATTGTTTGTTTCATAATTAAATCATAATTATTGTATGTTTGTTGTCTTATGATTTAATATCAATTATTGCATTTATTGGGGAAATTTCTTCTATGAAAATTGATTGAAATGGATATATTGGAGGGTCGGGTTGCATGCCGCAACAGACTTATTAAAAGTCAATATTGGAGGATCGGGTTGCACGCCTCAACAAACTTATTAAAAGTTAATATTGGGGGATCGGATTACACAGCGCAACAGACTTATTAAAAACTATATATATACTTTATTGAAATAAATATATAACAGACCTATTAAAAGTCAATATTGGGGGATCGGATTGCACGCCGCAACAGACTTATTAAAAAGTCTATATATACTTGATTGAAATAAATATATAACAGACTTATTAAAAGTCAATATTGGGGGATCGGATTGCACGCCGCAACAGACTTATTAAAAAGTCTATATATACTTGATTGAAATAAATATATAACAGACTTATTAAAAGTCAATATTGGGGGATCAGATTGCACGCTGTAACAGACTTATTAAAAATTCTATATATACTTGATTGAAATAAATATATAACAAACTTATTAAAAGTCAATATTGGGGGATCGGATTGCACGCCGCAACAGACTTATTAAAAGTCAATATTTGGGAGATCAGATTGCACGCCGCAATAGACTTATTTAAAAGTCAATATATATACTTGATTAAAAATAATTATATGACAGGATTGAAAATGAATATATTGTGAGAGCGGGTTGCACACTGCAACAGAATTGAATGTGAATATATTGTGAGAGCGGGTTGCACGCTGCAACAGAATTGATGAAAATAATAATTGGTTATGACTGTTGAATTGGCTTCAATTATTTCAAATGAGTTACCTGATTTATTTCTATTATTGTTGTTGTTACTAATATTGCGTACATGTAATGTAAGTGATCCGCCTTAGCCTCGTCACTACTTCGTCGAGGTTAGGCTCAGTATTTACCAGTACATAGGGTTGATTGTACTGATACTACACTCTGCACTTCTTATGCAGATTTCGGAGCTGGTCCCAGTGGCGTGCCATAGACTTGCTCAGATTTCAGCTACTCGGAGGAGACTTGAGGTATAACTGCATGGCGTCCGCAGTTCTGAAGTCCCCGTCTATTTTACTTTAGCTGTGTGTTTGTTTCCATACAGCTTTATTTTATTCAGACCTTTATTTGTATTATTCTAGCAGCTTGTGCACTTGTGACACTAATTCTGGGATAGTATTTAGACACTGTTATTTTTATGAATTATTCACTACATTTTAGACTTTACTTCCACAGTTGTTCTTTGATTATTAATAAATTTTAAAAATTGTTTTAAAAATAGATAATATTATTCTAACGTTGGCTTGCCTAGCAAGTGAAATGTTAGGCGCCATCATGGTCCGAAGGTGGAAATTTCCAATCGTGACAGACTGGTTGTCCGCAGATGCGGAATCGCTGGGCAGAAAAGGTCAATTTCGAGAGTTTGATCTCATTTTCATTTTGGGTCTTTGAGAGCTCGGATTGAGGCAATAATTCAAGTATTTTGCAGAGAGAACTTTGGGGTAATGATTCTTAACTCGTTTATGGTTATATTTCACTAATCTATAGTTGATTTCATCATTTAATTAAGGAATTTGGTTAAGAAATTTGGGAAAAAGTTGAAAGGTTCTTCAAATAAAATTTTGAGTTTTGATTTGGATTTTGATATCGGATTTGGATAATTTTGGTATGAGTGAACTCGTGAGTGAACGTGTGTTTATATTTTATGACTTTTACCCGATTCCGAGATGTGGGCCCGAGGAGGCATTTTGGGGCGATTTTCTAATTTTTTGTTTTAGCTTTGATTTCATTAATTAGATTAATTTCTTATAGTTGTATTTATGGTATGTAATTGATTCTTGCTAGATTTGGGCCATTCAGAGTCAGATATTCGTGGAAACGGCATTGTTACCGATTGACTGAGCTTGGTTCGAGGTAAGTGGCTTGCCTAACCTTGTATCGGGGAAATCTCCTTAGGATTTGGTACTTTTGTAATATGTGAGCACCGTGTGTGTGAGGTGACGAGTACGTAAACGGGCTATTTGTTGTAAAACCCAATTTATTTTATTGAGTAACAACCTATTTTTTCTTTAATTTGAGTTATACCGTTTAAATGAGTATTAGTCTGTTTTCATTCTTAATTGAGCTATTCTATATGTGTAGTTATCCTATTTAGCTTAATATCGCATGTCTACGTGCTTTAACTGCTTATTTGAACTCTGTGAAGCATGCCTAGTTGATTTTCTGCTTTTCCTTGTTCTTTATTAGTATAACTGTAAAAATCTTGCTGTTAACTATTGTATTTATCGGTTTGAGCTGTGTGTTTACTTTTGAGACTACGAAGCGGTTCCTCGGGAGTTCTCCCTACACATTTACTTTTAAGACCACGAGGCGATTCCTCGGTAGTTCTCCCTGCACATTTACTTTTGAGACTACGAGGCGGTTCCTCAGGAGTTCTCCCAACATATTTACTTTTGAGACTACGAGGCGGAACCTTGGGAGTTCTCCATGTATATTTACTTTTGAGACTACGAGGCGGTACCTCGGGAGTTCTCCCTATATATTTATTTTGGCACTACGAGACGGTACCTCGGGAGATCCCCTGCAGTTTACTCCTGCGTGTTGTACTGTTGCCTTGCTATGTTTCCTTTTGTTAAATTCTAGTCTCTTATTATACTGTATATTCTCCTGCCTTATTTATTATTTACCAGTGGGCTTGACCTAACCTCGTCACTACTCGACCGAGGATAGGCTTGACACTTACTGGATACCGTTGTAGTGTACTCATGCTACTCTTCTGCACATGTTTTGTGTGCAGATCCAGGTGCTTCTTATCAGCCCCGCTACTAGCTGAGAATGATTGTTGTTGTACGAAGACTTCAAGGTACATCTGCCGCGTCCGCAGACCTCGGAGTCCCCCTCTATTCTCTCCTATGTCATTTACTTTCCATACTTCTTTTGTTAGAATATGGTGTGACTTATGATGTTTAGGGTTTTAGGAAGACTGTGTATTTATAGAGTATTGGTTATTGTACATGTCGAGCGACATTATTAATAGTTACTCAGTTATCCACTGCTGTTAGTTGCCAAGTTTTACTTTCGTTTTGTTATTTTCGGTAATTAGTTAGGCTTACCTAGTCGTAGAGACTAGGTGCCGTCACGACGTTATACAGAGGGAGTTTGGCTCGTGATAAGTTGGTGTCAGAGCTCTAGGTTCATAGGTGTCGTGAGTCACAAGCAAGTTTAGTATAGCCTCGTGGATTGGTACAAATTCGTCTGTATTTATATTCGGGAGGCTATGGAACTGTTAGGAAAAATTACACTTCTTTGATTCCTTGTCGTGCGAAATTATTGACTTCGAAATTCAAAACTTCTGTATTCTATTCTCTCACAGATGGGAAGGACACGTACATGAGGATCTGATGACCAAACACCCGCGCCCCCTATTAGAGCCGCGAGAGGTCGGGGCCGGGGTAGAAGCCGAGGACGTCCATGCGGTGCAGCCAGAGTACCCACGCGAGCTGCGACAGAGGAGCCCCTAGTAGCTCTAGTTGGAGGGAAGGCACCTGAGGTACCTGTTGCTACACCAGCCCTCCAGGAGACTCTAGCCTAGTTTCTGAGCATGTTCAGCACCTTAGCTCAAGCTGGATTGATTCCACTTGCTCCTGCCACATCTCAGGCCGGGGGAGGAGCATAGACTCTCGTCGCCGGTACCCCAGAGCAGCGAGTTCAGGTAGACCAGGATCCAAAGATCATACCAGTGCACGGTAGCTCCAGTTCAGCCCGAGGTTAGGGCAGCAGTTTCTAAGGCGGAACAACTCAGACTTAAGAGGTACAAGAAGTACCACCCTCCTACCTTCAGTAGATTGGCATCAGATCATGCACAGGGTTTTCNTAGACTCTCGTCGCCGGTACTCCAGAGCAGCGGGCTCAGGTAGACCAGGTTCCGGAGATTTTATCGATGCAGCCAGTAGCTCCAGCTCAGCCCGAGGTTAGGGCAGCAATTTTTGAGGTGGAGCAGCTCGGACTTGAGAGGTATAAGTACCACCCTCCTACCTTCAGTGAATTGGCCTCAGAGGATGCCCAGGATTTTCTGAAGGAGTGTCACCGTATTCTCCGTACTATAGGTATAGTGGAGTCGAGTGGGGTTTCTTTTACTATATTCCAGCTTAGAGGAGCAGCCTATCAGTGGTGGCGTGCTTATGAGTTGAGTAGTTCAGCCGGGGCAGCTTCACTTACATGGGTTCAGTTCTCGGACATGTTTTTGAGAGAGTATGTCCCTCGGAGCCTCAGGGATGTATGGAACGTGGAGTTTGAGCAGCTGTACTAGGGAACTATGACTGTGTCAGAGTATGCAGTTCGTTTCAGTGATTTGGCCCGACATGCACCAGCCTTGGTTGCCACAATTCGATAGAGGGTTCGTCGGTTTATCGAGGGACTCCACCCCAGTATTAGGCTTAGAAAGGCCCAGGATTTGGAGATGGATATTGCTTACCAGCAGGTTGTGAGTATTACTAAGAGATTAGAGGGTATGCTTGCTTGGGAGAGAGAGGAGAGGGAGGCCAAGAGGTCTCGAGAGTCTGGCACTTACAGTGGTACTCGTGCCCCAGCTGCAGTCCGTCATGGTAGGGGCTCTGGGAGTCGCCCCATTCATTCAGCTCTTCCAGTTGCTTGTGGTATTCCGGCCCCTTCTAGACCCTAGGAGCCTTATTATGCACCGCTAGTATCTAGTGTGCCTCCTGCACGGGGTGCTTTTAGTGGCCAGTCCAGCAGACATGTCCCGAGCCACTCACAGTAGCCACGCTCTCCGAGAGCTTGTTTTGAGTGTGGCGACACCCGTCATATGGTGAGGGATTGCCCCAGACTTATGAGGGTGCACCTCCACAGACTTCTCAGCCACCGCATTCTCCACCTGGTCCTCAGGCTATGATTCCAGCACCAGCTACCACCCCACCTGCTCAGCCAGCTCGAGGTGGAGGTCGGGGAGGTCGAGGTCGCCATAGAGGGGGAGGCCAGGCCAGATATTATGCTCTTCTGGCTCGTACAGAGGCAGTTGCTTCTGACTCTATCATTACAGCTATTATTTTGGTCTGTCATAGAGATGTGTCACCTTGGGGTGCTCCTGTCTTGTTTGTGAAGAAGAAGGATGGTTATATGCGTATGTGCATTGATTATCGCCAACTGAACAAAGTTACAGTGAAGAACAAGTATCCATTGCCTCGTATTGATGATTTATTTGATCAGCTACATAGTTCGAGGATGTTTTCCAAGATTGATTTACGTTCCGGCTATCATCAGTTGAAGATTCGAGAGCCAAATATCCTGAAGACTGCTTTCAAGACTCAATATGGTCACTACGAGTTCCTTGTGATATCTTTTAGGCTGACCAATGCCCCATCGACTTTTATGCACTTGATGCACAGTGTGTTCCGGCCCTATCTTAACTCATTCATCATTGTGTTTATTGACGACATTCTGGTGTACTCTCGGACTCGGGAGGATCATAAGCAGCACCTGTGCTTCAGACCTTAAGAGAAAAGAAGTTATATGCAAATTTTTTCAAAGTGTGAGTTTTGGCTAGAATCAGTGGCATTCTTGGGTCATGTAGTATCGAGTGATGGGATCAAGGTGGATCCGAAGAAGGTGAAACAGTGCAGAGTTGTCCTAGACCATCATCAGCTACGGAGATCCGGAGTTTTCTTGGTTTGGCGGGGTATTACCGTCATTTTGTAGAGGGATTCTCATCTATTACAACACCTATGACCAGGATGACCCGGAAGGGTGCTCCGTTCAGGTGGACAAATGAGTGTGAGGAGATCTTTCAGAAGCTCAAGACAGCTTTGACTACAGCCCCAGTATTGGTATTGCCTACAGGTTCGGGGTATTATACTATGTATTGTGATGCATTGCGGATTGGTCTCGGTGCGGTGTTGATGCAGAATGGTAGGGTGATTGCCTACGCGTCCAGACAACTGAAGGTGCATGAAAAGAACTATTATGTCCACGACCTTGAGTTAGCAGCTATTGTTCATGCCTTGAAGATTTGGCGGCAGTATTTGTACGGTGTTCCTTGTGAGATCTACACCGATCACCGGAGTTTGCAGCATCTATTCAAACAGAAGGATCTTAACTTGCGTCAGCGGAGGTGGTTGGAGCTACTTAAGGACTATGATATCACCAATTTGTACCATCCTGGGAAGGCCAATGTGGTGGCCGATGCTTTGAGTCGCCGGGCAGAGAGTTTGGGGAGTTTAGCATATCTACCAGCAGCAGAGAGATCGTTGGCGTTGGATGTTCAGGCCTTAGCCAGCCAGTTTATGAGATTGGATATTTCTGAGCCGAGTCGAGTATTGGCTTATATGGTCTCTCGGTCTTTTCTTTATGATCGTATCAGAGAGAATCAATATGATGACCCTCATCTGCTTTTCCTTAAGGACACGGTTCAACATGGTAATGCTAAGGAAGTCACTATTGGAGATTATGGTGCATTGAGGATGCAGGGCAGGCTATGTGTGCTCAATGTAGATGGATTGTATGAGTTGATTCTCTAGGAGGCTCACAGTTCATGGTACTCCATTCATCCGGGTGCCGTGAAGATGTATTAGGACTTGAGATAGCATTACTAGTGGAGAAGAATGAAGAAGGACATAGCGGAATATGTAGCTCGGTGTCTAAATTGCCAGCAGGTGAAGTATGAGCATCAGCGGCCAGGTGGGTTGCTTCATAAGTTAGAGATTCTAGAGTGGAAATAGGAGAGGATCACTATAGATTTAGTTGTTGGGCTTCCACGGACTCAACGGAAGCTTGATGCAGTTTGGGTGATTGTGGAAAGCTAACAAAGATAGCTCATTTCATTCATGTGATGACTACCTATTATTCTTAGCAATTGGCTCGAATTTTTATCCACGAGATTGTCAGGCTTCATGGCATACCGGTATCTATCATATCTGACCGGGATACGCAGTTTACATCACAGTTCTGGAAGGCTGTACAACATAAGTTGGGTACTCGAGTGGAGCTGAGCACAGAATTTCACCCTCAGACGGACGGGCAGTCCGAGCACACTATTTAGATATTAGAGGATATGCTCCCTGCGTATGTGTTAGATTGTGGAGGTTCTTGGGATCGGTTCTTTCCACTTGCGGAGTTTGCCTATAACAACAGTTATTAGTCGAGAATCTAGATGGCACCATATGAGGCTCTGTATGGTAGGCAGTGTCGGTCTCCAGTGGGTGGGTTTGAGCCGGGCGAGGCTAGATTATTGGGTACAGACTTGGTTCAGGATGCTTTGGAAAAGATTAAGGTAATTCAGGATCAATTCCGCACAGCCCAATCCAAACAGAAGAGTTATGCGGATTGGAAGGTTCGCGATGTTGCATTCATGGTTGGAGAGCGGGTCTTGCTCCGGGTTTCGCCTATGAAGGGCGTTATGAGGTTCGGGAAGAAGGGAAAGCTGAGCCCAAGGTTTATTGGTCCCTTTGAGGTGTTGCGGCGTGTTAGGGAGGTTGCTTATGAGCTTGCCTTACCTCCCAGTCTAGCAGGAGTTCATCCGGTATTCCATGTTATTATGCTCTGGAAGTATCACGGTGATCCGTCTCATGTGCTAGATTTCAGCTCAGTCCAGTTAGACAAGGATCTATCTTATGTTGAGGAGCCAGTGGCTATTTTGGACAGGCAGGTGCGAAAGCTGAGGTCGAAGAACATTGCTTCCGTGAAGGTTCAGTGGAGGGGTCAGTCAGTCGAGGAGGCAACTTAGGAGACCGAGCATGATATGCGCAACCGCTATCCTCATCGTTTTACCACTTCAAGCATGTGTCTATGCATATTTGAGGACGAACGATTGTTTTAAGAGGGGGAGGATGTAACGACCCGGCCAGTCATTTAGAGAGTAATAGCCCCAATACCCTATTGACTGCTTTCCTCGTATCTCTTTCTGCTTATGTGACTTGCTGGGAGGCTTTGGTTGTGTTTTCGGAGTGTTTTGGGACACTTAGTCCCTAAAGCTGTAGCTAAAGTTTTAAGATTTTGATAGTAGTTAGAATTGCGTGAAGACAACTCTGGAATGGAGTTTCGTTGGTTCCGTTAGCTCCGTTGGGTGATTTTGGACTTAGGAGCATGTCCGGATTGTGTTTTGGAGGTCTGTAGCTAAATTAGGCTTGAAATGGCAAAAATTGAATTTTTGGGAAGTTTGACTGGTAGTGGACTTTTTGATATCGGGGTCGGATTCCGATTTCGGAAGTTGGAGTAGGTCTGTAATGTCGATTATGACTTGTGTGCAAAATTTGAGATCAATCGGACGTGGTTTGATAGGTTTTTGCATTGGTTGTAGAAGTTTGAAGTTTCAAAATTCATTACGTTTGAATTGGAGGGTGATTTGTGTTTTTAGCGACTAAGTTCGTATGGTGTTTTAGGACTTGTTGGTATGTTTGGTTGAGGTTCCGGGGGCCTCGGGTGTGTTTCGGATGCTTAACGAATTGAATTTGGACTTATGCAAATTGCTGAATTTTTCTGGTTTCTGGTGTTCACCGCAGGTGCAGACTAGCATGTGCGGAAGGGAGCTCGCAGATGCGGCCTTGGTCTGGGTAACCAGTGGTCGCAGGTGCGACAAAAGGGGCGCAGAAGCGGAGCCGCTCCTGCGCGGGAGTGATCGCAGAAGCGGGTGCCGAGTGGGTGAGGACTTCGCAGAAGCGGACCATTGTCACCAGGTGCGCACGCGCAGGTGCGGCCACCTCATCGCAGAAGCGGTCCCAGGCCTCTTAAGTCATTTCCGCACCTCCGATGGAAATTCCACAGGTGCAACTGGTAGTTCACAGATGCGGAATCGCTGGGCAGAAAAGGTCAATTTTGAGGGTTTGATCTCATTTTCATTTTGGGTCTTTAAGAGCTCGGATTGAGGTGATAATTCAAGGAGTTTTCAGAGAGAACTTTGGGATAATGATTCTTAACTCGTTTATGGTTATATTCCACTAATCTATAGTTAATTTTATCATTTAATTAAGGAATTGGGGAAAAACTTGGAAGGTTCTTCAAATAATGTTTTGAGTTTTGATTCGGATTTTGATATCGGATTTAGATAATTTTGGTACGAGTGAACTCATGAGTGAATGAGTGTTCATATTTTGTGACTTTTATCTGATTCCGTGACGTGGGCCCGGGGAGGCCTTTTGGGGCGATTTTCTAAGTTCTTCCTTTTGCTTTGATTTCATTAATTAGATTAATCTCTTATAGTTGTATTTATGGTATGTAATTGATTTTGGATAGATTTGGGCCATTAGGAGTCGGATATTCTTGGAAAATGCATTGTTACCGATTGATTGAGCTTGGTTTGGGGTAAGTGGCTTGCCTAACCTTGTGTGGGGAAAATCCCCTTAGGATTTGGTACTGTTGTGATATGTGAGCGCCGTGTATGTGAGATGACGAGTATGTACACATGCTATTTGTTGTAAAACTCGATTTATTTTACTGATTAGCAACCTGTTTTTCCTTTAATTTGAGTTATACCGTTTAAATGAGTATTAGTCTATTTTCATTCTTAATTGAGCTATTCCAATATGTGTAGTTATCATGTTTAGCCTAATATCGCATGTATACATACTTTAACGACTTATTTGAACTCTGTGAAGCATGCCTAGTTGATTTCCTGCTTTTCCTTGTTCTTTATCAGTATAACTGTAGAAATCTTGCTGTTAACTGTTGTATTTATCGGTTTGACATGTGTGTTTACTTTTGAGACTACGAGGCGGTTCCTCGGGAGTTCTCCATGCACATTTACTTTTGAGACTACGAGGCTGTTCCTCAGGTGTTCTCGCTGCACATTTACTTTTGAGACTATGAGGTGGTTCCTTGGGAGTTCTCCTTACACATTTACTTTTGAGACTACGAGGCAGTTCCTCGAGAGTTCTCCCTACATATTTACTTTTGATACTACGAGGCGGTACATCGGGAGTTCTCCCTATATATTCACTTTTGAGACTACGAGGCGGTACCTCGGTAGTTCTCCCTCTATATTTATTTTGGGACTACGAGGCGGTATCTCGGGAGATCCCCTGTTGTTTACCCCTATGTGCTGTAATGTTGCCTTGCTGTATTTCTTTTTGTTAAATTCTAGCCTCTTATTATACTGTATATTCTCCTGCCTTATTTATTATTTACCAGTGGGCCTGACTTGACCTCGTCACTACTCGACCGAGGTTAGGCTTGGCACTTACTGGGTACCGTTGTAGTGTACTCATGCTACTCTTCTACACATGTTTTGTGTGCAGATCTAGGTGCTTCTTATCAGCCCCGCTACTAGCTGAGAGTGCTTGATGTTGTACGAAGACTTCAAGGTACATCTGCCGCATCCGCCGACCTCGGAGTCCCCCTCTAATCTCTCCTATGTCATTTACCTTCCGTACTTCTTTTGTTAGACTCTGGTGTATAGAGATACCAGTTTCATTCTGTAGCTTGTGACTTATGATGTTCCGGGTTTTGGGAAGACTGTATATTTATAGAGGATTGGTTATTGTACATGCCGAGTGGCATTGTTACTAGTTACTCAGTTATCCACTGCTGTTAGTTTCCAAGTTTTAGTTTTATTTTGTTATTTTCTGCAATTTGTTAGGCTTACCTAGTCGTAGAGACTAGGTGCCATCACGACGTTATGCGGAGGGAGTTTGGGTCGTGACATTAGTCTCGAAGATGAAAACTTAAGTTGAAAGGTTAATCGGATATTTACTTATATGTAATCGACCCCAGAATAGAGTTTTGATGATTCCAATAGCTCCGTATGGTGATTTTGGACTTAGGAACGTGCCCGAAAAATTATTTGGAAGTCCGTAGTTGAATTAGGCTTGAAATAGTTAAAATAGAAATTTAAGTTTGGAAGTTTGACCGGGGAGTTGACTTTTTGATATTGGGGTCGGAATCTAGTTCTGAAAATTTCCATAGGTTTGTTATGTCATTTATGACTTGTGTGCAAAATTTGAGGTTAGTCGGACTTGATTTGATATGTTTCGGCATCGAATGTAGAAGTTGGAATTTTTTAGTTTTATTAAGCTTGAATTAGGGTATGATTCGTGGTTTTAGCGTTGTTTGATATGATTTGAGGTTTCGACTAAGTTCGTATGATGTGTTAGGACTTGTTGGTGTATTTGGTTGAGGTCCCGGGGGTCTCGGGTGAGTTACGGATGGTTAACAAATTGAATTTTGGACTTGGAATTTTTCTGAAAGTTTTCCGATGCACAAGTCTGGTTTTCTTCTACGCAATCGTGTGAGAAGGTTTGCGATAGCGTAGGATTAATTGGGGACTGCTGAAAATATGTTCTATGTGATCGTATAGATTGGTCTGCTATCGTGTAGCTGGAGCAGCTCACGCATCGCGAATGCGTGAGGCATGTCGTGTTCGCGTAAAAGAAAGTGAGGTAACAGGGGGGTCATGCGAGTTTGTGCTTCGCGATCGCATGGACAGGTCCGCGATCGCGTAGGTCTTTGGAAGTGTGCTTCGCGATCGCTTGGAATTATCCGCGATCGCATAAGGTTAATTTGGTCAGTGGGAGGTTTATTAATCGCGATCGCGTGAATGAGTCCATGATCGCGTAGAGCAAATGTCTGGGCAAAGAGTTTAAGTTCTGAAACGTCCCATTTTCCATTTATACCGATTTGGAGCTCGGGGAGAGGCAATTTTCGGGAGATTTGCAAGGAAAATAACGGGGTAAGTGTTCTTAACTCTATTTTGGTCAAATTACTCGAATCCATGGTTGTTTTTAATATTTAATTGGTGATTTAAGTTGGAAAAATTTAGAAAACCCTCTTGGTTTAATTTGAAGATTTGAGAGTCGAGTTGATGTTGGAATTTAGTAAAATTGATATAGTTGGACTTGTGGTTGAATGGGCGTTCATATTTTGTAACTTTTGTCGGGTTCCGAGATGTGGGCCCCGCAAACAATTTTTGAGTTAAATTTCGAATTTTGTTGGAAAATTAGTATTTGCATATGGAATTAATTCCAATAATTTGTATTGATTGAATCAAATTAATTATGACTAGATTCAAGGCGTTCGGAGGCC
The DNA here is from genome assembly GCA_000715115.1 of Nicotiana otophora. Lineage (NCBI taxonomy): Eukaryota > Viridiplantae > Streptophyta > Magnoliopsida > Solanales > Solanaceae > Nicotiana > Nicotiana otophora. The sequence continues at coordinate 24,993 of AWOL01S0025431.1, forward strand.
GATTCACGAGGCAATGGTATAGCGGAGTAAAGAATTACACGGTTTCAGGTAAGTAATATTTTTAAACTTGGTTCTGCGGGTATAAATCCCCGAATTTTATGTTATATCAATTGTTGGAGGTGACGCACATGCTAGGTGACGAGCGTGTGGGCGTGCACCATAGAAATTGGCTCTTAAATAAATTCTGTGGAGTTGTAAAATTTAAGAATCATGTTATTATACGAATATTCTCCACGTGTTAGGGAAATTGAGATGAGACTCATATTAAAGATCATGTTTAGGCCACGTGCCAATATTTTGGGACCCATAAGGTCGTGTTGTTGTTGAATTTAATTGTTTAAAAATATACATTTCATGCTCGGTCATGTTCATCCATTATGAGGATATTGATGGGATCGGGGTTGCCCGCCTGCATCAGGCTATATTGGCTTTATATATAGTATTATTATATGGATCGGGGATGCCCGATTAAAATAGGCCTTATAAGATTTGTTATTATATGGATCGGGGCTGCCCGCATGCAGCAGGCCATATCGGCTTTATATCACGCTTGGGCTGAAGGAGCCCCTCCGGAGTCTGCACCCCCCACAGTGAGCGTAGATGGTTTATATTTGGCATGGACTTCCCAGGGCATGGACTTGCCTTATTTATTTATATATGTTCGGGATGGACTTCCCAGGGCTTGGACTTGCCTTACTCATTTATATTTGTGATGAATTTCTCTTAACCTGGATTTGGTCCGAATCATTTTAATTTGGGGATAAATTTACCCCTGGGCTAGATTTGGCCTTATACGGTACTAAGTCACTGACGGACAGTTGATGTATATATATATGGTCTGGATCTTTCCTAGGCTGGATTGGCCATATACAATACTGGGTTTAACTGTTGAACTTGAAAGCATGCCTACATTTCTGTACTGTTATTTCTTTATTGGACTGTACCTGCTGAGCTCGTCACTACTTTTAGGAATTTGTTATCTTTTAAATGCTCATGTACTCAGTGACACTGGGTTTTGGGAGTGTTTTATATATGATTTTATGAGATTTGTCTGTTAAAAATAAACATTATGTTTTCAAACTTAACAGATTATGCGATTTATTAAGGTTATCGGCTTGCCTAGTATTGAGATAGGCGCCATCACGACATGTGAATTTTGGGTCGTGACAAGTTGGTATCAGAGCCTAGGTTATATAGGTCTCACGAGTCATGAGCAAGTGTCTAGTAGAGTCTTACGGATCGGTATTATGACGTCCATACTTATCTTCGAGAAGCTACAGGGCATTTAGGATAATTTCCCATCTTTCTTTCCTTATCGTGCGAAATTGATTCAGTTTGAAACATAACACTTTGAATTCCGTGTGCGCATGTGAGCGTTCGGTATCAGTTGTGCATCGTCGACTTGTGATTCCATGAACGAGGTTCAAGATAAATATTCTGTGTTTTGGTGATGGTCCAGTCTAGAGGACTTGAGGCCAGGGTTAGACCGCAACTTAAGCTCGGTAGCTTCAGTTGTAACTTGTACATTTGGACTCATATGTCTGGTAATGTCCCTACGATTGGAATTTGTAACTCGATGAGTGGTGGAATGGCTTTGTGATGAGTATGATGTGTCTGCGAGATGTGTTAAGATGATTTGAATGTGACGAGAAGTGTTTCCTTGAAATGTAAAAAAGGGCCATTGGGTGCTCGATTTTCGTTTTGATGTGACGTACAATCTCGAGTATGAATATTTTGAAGGAACTTTCACGTTGTAAATTTTGGGACAAATTAAACTCTCGTGTCTTGTTAATGAGTTTGGACTCAGAAAGATTAAGCGATTGCATAGTAATTGTGACTGCGAAAGGGTATAACAAGATGCCAATTTGAGGCTAAGCAGGTGGGTTATCCCCTACGGTGTAATCTACGTAGGTGTGTTCCTTATAATGTTGAGTGGAGAGTTTCTTTTCTGCCATCGGGGAGTATGTGTTGAGATTTGAATTTGAATCCGGTTGAGAAAGTTAATTTGAGTGTCAAGAGAATTAATGCGAGCTTAGCAGATGATTAAGGTATTTTTACAGTTGGTGTTACATGAGCTTGAGAAGAATTTTCGTTGAACTGACTGCGGTATTATGGAAGTAATAGAGTATGGGTATATTGTGAGTTATCGAGTGTTTTAATCTATGGCTTTGAACCAAGTGGAGGAGCCTGCTATTGACAATTCAATTTCATGGTTATATGTTAAATTTTAGTTTTGGTCTGAAGCATGTTTGTGGATTAGTTATGACTTGCAGAGGTTGGGATCGAGGATGACTCGAGTAAAGAAATTCCTGGATATAGGTTATATTGCACTTTATGCATATATGAAAATTATGGGATGAGTGAGTTGTTATTTGCGAAGTATGTAGTTCGCACGGAGTATGAACTTGATTGGTGGTGTTAAAGCAAGGTTACTTCTTTAAGTGTTGTTACGCTAATGAGGCACGTGTCTTTTGGCCCGTTTGGGCAGTGCAATTTATATTTGAGCAAAGTGGGTGACTCCCGAGAAGGTTCTAATGGGTTCGAGATTTATATATAGCAATCGAGAATTTTTCTGGATTTATGTATGGATAAAATCTGAGATTTACACTTAATGGTGCCGGGACTTGCGGTAATTATGTATGACTATGGATTCTACATTTAAGTATAAGAAAGGTAAGAAGAACAATTTTAAATTCACATAAGGTATTTTCAGAATGAGTGTTATGGTTGTGGTATTTATGGAGGTGCTTAAGAAGAATATAATGGCTTATGGGCCTTAGAGCGGTGTGATTTTATTAAGAAAAATACAATGGTTTATGGGCCTTAGAGCGGTGTGGTTTTATGTTAGGATGTCTTGTAGTGAGCTTTGGGTAAGGATCGTGGAGTTCTGATAGGGAGAAGTGTCAACTTGAGGGTAATTCAGAAGAAACTCGGAGAAAATAGGACGACTGGGTAGTAGGCTGGACTAGTATGGTATGATCGGTTCTTTAGGTACCTATGAAGCGGTGAGGCTCTATGTATGTTTTAGTGGAAATATTCTTGGGTTGGTGACCTGTGTGGCTTGGTCGAGTTAGAGAAATTCAGTTTTGATAACTTGGTTATGTGCAAATGGATTTCAAAGTGTTCTTGATGGTTTCTACCATGGTTGGAACTAGATATTTTCTACCGATGTAGGGGACACGTTGTGTATTTGATTTCCTCATGGATGAGAGCAAATAGAAGGTTTCTAACTAATCAGATATGAAATTTGCTGGTGACTCAGAGTTGACAATGACATTCTCGTGCTTTTCACATGATTGCATGATAGATGCGGTGTGTTATGCGGGATTAAAATTTACATGTACAAGGTAGCAGTTCAGTCTTGAAGGGAAGGTCCCGAATTTTGGACAACATGGTTAGTTTCAAATATTTAGATGAATGTTATAAATGCTCAGTAATTACTGAGAAGGGTACGTATTTCAGAAGGCGCATTGTGTTTTGACTTACGGATGTTCATCGGTATTGCAGTACTCACCTGGGTGATAGACTGCTAATATTCCAATTATTGCTATGCGGCACGGAAGAATTATGGAAGTATTCGTAGTGGGATGATCGTACATGAAGGATGTGATAGTCATTCGAGTGCTGGAGTTGTGATCAGTCATGGTGGTTCACATGTTCTATGAATTTGGGGGACTGGGAGTTCTCAGAAGCAAATTGTTTCAGGGCTGAGACAGCAAGTCCGATGGCAGCAACTTTGTCTTGAGCATAAGGGTCTACGCGCGCATTGCTGTGGGTGCGTGCGACACTATTTGGATTTGCCAGCGGTGGGGCACTAGTGCTTGGCATTGGGTCTGCGCGCGGAGCACTGTCTGTGCGTGCGGCGCTGTTGGCAACATGATGGTTTGTGCGTGCGACATTATTGGTGCGCGCGGCACTGATGGCATTCGCCAGCCGCTGGGCGCTGGCACTGATTATCGGTGGGGCGACAGAGGCGCATGCTCGCTTGTCACTTGTCACTGCCAAGACCACGGGGCCGACCGTGGCGCTAGGCATTGGGAGGCTTGCCGGGACGTCACGGGGCGCGTCCAAGGGGTCATGGGTCAATGATGGAAAGCAGCCCATGACATCTTCCCCCACCTGAGTTGGCGACGTCCTCGGAGCCTTACCTGCGGGATGGTGATGATTGGTCAGGCTCTTGTTGGCTGGGAGGTCTGTTCCCCTCGGTGTTGTGAGATGTCTTTCTAAATGATCTTCCATGCATTTCTGAAATGGCCTGAGGCGGCTGACATGGAAAACTGGATGGATTTTCCACCAGGCTGGTGTGTTCAGCTTGTATGTGGATTTCCCGATGCGCCTTTCAATTGAAAAAGGCCCGATTTAGCTTTGCAATAGGCGAGGATCTTGTGTCCTCTTTGCAAATAAGTTCCGCCTTGGGGTTCTTACAATCACTTTGTCCCCTGCTTGATGTTGAGCAAAGCGAAGGTTTTGTTCAGCATACCTCGTTGCCCTCTCTTGGGCTTTGACAAGATAGCTCCGCCCTATCTTCAAAGTTTGCTCCCATGCTGTCGAGAAACTGGCAGCTCGATGAGATGATGGCACGTTTGGTGCATTCACATTTTGTAGGAGTAGCGGTTGCTGTTCGGTAATAATTTCAAAAGCGCTTTTGTTTGTATGGGCGCACTTTTGTGAATTGAAACACAGCTGAGTAGCATCCAGAAGCTTCACCCAATATGTTTGTAATCCAGTTGCAAATTGGCGGAGATATTCCTCCAGCATGTCATTGAACCGGTCTGTTTGATCACATGTTTGCTGATGATGATGGCTTGAGTTGTAACTCAATTTGGATCCGAGGCAACTGAAGAGTTGGGTCCAAAACTTGCTAGTGAAGCGTGGGTCGCAGTCACTAATGATGTTGCTGGGCATACCCCAATGTTTGACAANGCATTGATTGTTCCAATGTTCCCCGCCGCAATGACGGCATTCTGATGGGGGCTTTCTCCCCTGATTGTTGTTGACTGATGCAGCAGTGTTGCTGCTTGAGGAAGGAGTCTTGGATTTGGATGCACCTCGATCTCCTCCGTTTCTGTTGGGGCCACCGTTGCTAGGTTGGCTCCCGTTGTATCCCCCTCGGACAGGCTGTTGGGGACTATCCTTTTGAGTTTCCAACTGATAATCCCCAAGGCACTCTGCAGCTTGAATGGCCTTGGGCAGGGTATCTACCCCTTGTCTTTGCAACTCCATACGAGCATGAGGTTTCAAACCTTCTATGAATGCGAACAATTTGTCTTTGTCCCCCATATCCCGTATGTTTAGCATGAGTAGGAGAATTCATGCACGTAGTCCCACACCGACCTGGTGTGGCGGAGTTCACGCAACTTTCTCTATGCATTGTATTCCATATTTTCGGGGAAGAACTGCAGGCGTATGGCTGCCTTCAATTCTGCCCATGTGTTGAGAGTATCTTTACCGGCCCTGATCGCTTCGTATTTGACTCGCCACCAGAGTTTTGCATCTCCTTGAAGATACATAGCAGCAGTTACTACCTTTTTGGATTCCTCTAACTGTCCAATGACATCGAAGTATTGTTCGATGTCGAAGATGAAGTTTTCCACTTCTTTGGCATCCCGGGCTCCATTGTATGGCTTGGGTTCAGGAATTTTCAGCTTTTGTGGCATGGGGGCAATGTTTATGGCACCCTTGATTTGGTTTTCGCCTCTTTTGAGCAGGCTTTGAAGGGCAGCATTGACAACATTGAGTTGACCTATCAAGTTGTCTATGATTTGCTGCATGACGGTCAGTCTGTCTGCCTCTAGTTCCCGATGGGCTAAATCCTCGGCACGCTCCTATTGGAGGTCCTCGAATTTGTCATGAATTTCGGTTGCCTCGACGGCAGTCGTTTGCCGGTCTTTCTCAGAGTCGTGACTGATATTTGCTTTGTCAATTTCGGCGTGCCGCATTCTACGGTCCAGGTCGTCTAACCTTTGCACTAGGCTGGTTTTTAGATCAGGCAACGTATCCACGATGGGCCGTAATTCGTCAACCGTCTCTTGAAGGGTCGTGATGCAATCCCCATAATTCACCATGGTCAGAAATGGTGGTGATGGTAATGAGTTCCCCCGTCTGATGTCGAGCCTAGGATCTGATACCAACTGTTACGCGGCGCCTTCCTGAAGTTCCTTGGAAGGGCGACGTAAGGCTAAGCAACCGATGTCAGTGCAATTG
>AWOL01S0025431.1:37839-48661 GCA_000715115.1 Nicotiana otophora
ATTGGCAGCTTGCACTGGTCTTGCTCAGGTGGTTTCGGCTCAGGCCGCACCTGCCGCTTCTCAGGCCGGGGGAGGTACTCATACCCCCATTTCCCATACTCCAGACCAGGTAGTACATGGACTTCAGATACCGGGGCACTACTAACCCAGCCGATTGTAGCTGCTCAGGCCCCGGTAGTTCCTGTTATGGCAGATGATGAGCAGAGGAGACTTGAGAGATTTGAGAGGCTTCGACCTCTACCATTTAGCGATACTGAGTCAGAGGATGCTCAAGTTTTTCTGGATAGGTGCCAACGGATGCTTCGGACAACAGGTATTCTAGAGACCAGTGGGATCTCATTTACTACTTTTCAGTTTTCTGGGCTGCACTCAGATGGTGGGAGACTTATGAGAGGTGTAGGCCCATTGGAATAGCACCCCTTACTTGGCAGCAGTTCTCCGTGGTGTTTTTGGAGAAGTTCGTGCCTCAGTCACGTAGAGAGGAGCTGCGTAGGCAGTTTGAGCAGGGGTGATATGTTAGTGACACAGTACGAGATGAGATTTTTTGAGTTATCTCATCACGCAGTCTGGTTGATTCTCACTGATAGGGAGAGGATTAGGAGGTTCATTGATGGCCTTACATATCAGCTGTGGTTACGTATGAATAGGGAGAGAGTATCTGGTGCTACTTTTGATGAGGTAGTGGACATTGCTCGGCAGATGGTTCGTAGACAGGAACATGGAGAGAGGGAGGCTAAGAGGCCTCGTGGTCCAGGTGATTACATCGGTGTTCCTTCAGGGGGTCAGTTTCACCGTGGTAGGGGTCGTTCTTACAGACACGCTCAGACGGGTCGTCCATCTCATTGTGGTGCATCAGCTAGCCATGGTTCTTATAGTGCTCACTCAGGCCAGTCTTCATTCAGTGCACTACCAACGCAGAGTTCTCAACATGCCTCGTCCGCACAGGCTTCTGCAGGTTATTCCTCGGGTTATCAAGAGCAGTAGTTTCGTCAGAGGAGGGATTGTTTCGAGTGTGGAGAATTTGGTCATTTCAAGAGAGAGTGTCCTAGGCTGTTGAGTGGGGCTCCACATCAGAGTTCTCGACCGACGGCACCAGCATCAGCAGTTACACCACCCGTCCTACCATCTCGGGGTGGGGGTCAGGCAGCTAGGGGTCGCCCAAGAGGGGGAGGCCGATCTGGTGGCAGGCAGGCTCGATTCTATGCTTTTCCTGCCAGGCCAGATGATGTTGCCTCAGACATAGTGATCACAGGTATTGTTTCAGTGTGCCATAGGGAGGCTTTTATATTCTTTGACCATGGTTCCACTTATTCATATGTATTGTTGTATTTTGCTTATTACCTGGATATGCCTTGTGAGTCCTTAGTTTCACCTGTTTGTGTATCTACACCGGTGGGCGAAATTATTACTGTGGGATCGTGTGTATTGGTCGTGTGTGGTAACTATTGGGGAACTGGAGACTAAAGTTGATCTCTTAATATTCGGTATGGTTGATTTCAATGTAATCATGGGCATGGATTTGTTGTCTCCATGTCATGCTATTCTAGACTATCACGCAAAAATCGTGACGTTGACGATGCCAAGGTTGCCAAAGGTTGAATAGAGGGGTTCTCTAGATCTTGTTCCTAGCAGGGTAATTTCTTATTTGAAGGCCCAACGTATGGTTGAAAAGGGATGTCTGTCATATTTGGCCTTTGTGAGAGATGTTGATATTGTTACTCCTATTATTGATTCAGTACCGGTCGTGCAAGACTTTCCGGATGTATTTCCTGCAGACTTGTTGGGTATGCCACCCAATAGGGTTATTGATTTCGGTATTGACTTGGTGCAGAGCACTCAACCTATTTCTATTACTCCGTATCGTATGGCACCAGCTGAGTTAAAAGAATTAAAAGAGCAACTTCAGGAACTCCTTAAAAAGGGGTTTATTAGGCCTAATGTGTCACCTTGGGGTGCATCGGTTCTATTTGTGAAAAAGAAAGATGGTACTATACGGATGTGCATTGACTATAGGCAGTTTAACAAAGTGACGATCAAGAATAAATATCCTTTGCCGTATATTGATGACTTATTTGACCAGCTTCAGGGAGCGAGGAAGTTCTCAAAAATTGATTTGAGATCTGGGTATCACCAGTTGAAAATTCGGGATTCAGATATTCTGAAGACGGCATTCAGAACTCGTTATGGCCACTATGAATTTCTTCTGATGTCTTTTGGGCTAACCAATGCCCCAGCAATATTTATGCATTTGATGAATAGTGTATTTCAGCCATATCTTGATTTATTTGTCGTAGTATTTATTTATGATATGTTGGTGTATCCGCGTAGCCAGGTGGAGCATGAACAACACTTAGGTATTGTATTACAGAGGCTGAGAGATGAGAAACTTTATGCTAAATTCTCTAAGTGTGAGTTCTGGCTTAGTTTGGTGGCACTCTTGGGACATATAGTGTCCAATGAAGGAATTAAGGTGGATCCGAAGAAAATAGAGGCAGTTCAGAATTGGCACAGACCATCCTCAGTTACTGAGATTCGGCTTGGCCGGTTATTATCGTTGTTTCGTGGAGGGTTTCTCTTCTATTGCAACACCTATGACTAAATTGACCCAGAAAGGTGCTCCGTTCAGGTGGTCAGATGAATGTGAAGAGAGCTTTTAGAAGCTCAAGACAGCTTTGACTACAGCTCCAGTATTGGTGTTGCCTACAAGTTCAGAGTCTTATACTATGTATTGTGACGCGTCGCGTATTGGTCTCGACACAATACTTATGTAAGACAGTAGGGTGATTGACTATGCGTCCAGACAGTTAAAGGTACCTGAGAAGAATTATCCAGTCCACGATCTTGTGTTAGCAGCTATTGTTCATGCCTTAAAAATTTGGCGGCATTACTTGTACGGTGTCCAGTGTGAGGTATATACCGATCATCGGAGTCTACACCACTTGTTTAAACAGAAGGATCTTAACTTGTGGCAGCGAAGGTGGTTGGAGTTGCTTAAGGATTATGATATCACCATTCTCTATCATCACAGAAATGCCAATGTGGTGGCTGATGCCTTGATTCGTAAGGCAGAGAGTTTGGGCAGCTTAGCATACTTACCGGTAGCAGAGAGCCCTTTAGCCTTGGATGTTCAGGCCTTGGCTAATCAGTTTGTTAGATTCGATGTTTTCGAGCCTAATTGAGTTTGGCTTGTGTGGTTTCTTGGTCTTCTTTATATGACCGCATCAGAGAGCGCTAATATGATGATCCACATCTGCTTGTCCTTAAGGACACGGTTCAGCACAGTAAAGCCATGGAAGTCACTATTGGAGATGACAGTGTATTACGGATGTAGGGCAGGCTATGTGTGCCTAATGTAGATGGTTTACGTGAGCTGATTCTCCAGGAAGCTCAAAGTTCGCGATACTCTATTCATCCAGGCGCCATGAAGATGTATTAGGATTTGAGACAGCACTATTGGTGGAGGCGGATGAAGAAAGATATAGTTGGGTTTGTATCTCGGTGTTTAAATTGTCAACAGGTAAAGTACGAGCATCAGAGACCGGGCGAATTGCTACAGAGACTTGAAATTCCAGAGTGGAAGTGGGAGCATATTATCATGGACTTCGTAGTTGGACTCCCACGGACTTTGAGAAAGTTTGATGCTGTTTGGGTGGTAGTAGATCGGTTGACCAAATCTGCACATTTTATTCCAGTCGGTACTAATTATTCTTCGGAGCGGTTGTTTGGGATTTATATTCGCGAGATTGTTCGCCTACACGGTGTGTCGGTGTCCATTATTTCAGATTGGGGTACGCAATTTACCTCACAGTTTTGGAGGGCAGTGAAGTGAGAATTGGGCACACAGGTTCAGTTGAGTACAACATTTCACCCTCAGACGGACGGACAGTCCGAGCGCACTATTCAGATATTGGAGGATATGCTATGCACTTGTGTCATTTATTTTGGGGGTTCTTTGGATCGATTTCTGCCACTCGCGGAGTTTGCTTACAATAATAGCTACCGGTCAAGCATTCAGATGGCTCCGTATGAAGCTTTGTATGGGAGATGGTGCCGATCGTCGATGGGTTAGTTTGAGCCGGGTGAGGTTAGGCTATTGGGTACTGACTTGGTTCAGGATGCTTTAGAGAAGGTCAAAGTGATTCAGGAATGGCTTCACATGGCACAATCTAGACAGAAGAGTTANCGATACTCTATTCATCCAGGCGCCATGAAGATGTATTAGGATTTGAGACAGCACTATTGGTGGAGGCGGATGAAGAAAGATATAGTTGGGTTTGTATCTCGGTGTTTAAATTGTCAACAGGTAAAGTACGAGCATCAGAGACCGGGCGAATTGCTACAGAGACTTGAAATTCCAGAGTGGAAGTGGGAGCATATTATCATGGACTTCGTAGTTGGACTCCCACGGACTTTGAGAAAGTTTGATGCTGTTTGGGTGGTAGTAGATCGGTTGACCAAATCTGCACATTTTATTCCAGTCGGTACTAATTATTCTTCGGAGCGGTTGTTTGGGATTTATATTCGCGAGATTGTTCGCCTACACGGTGTGTCGGTGTCCATTATTTCAGATTGGGGTACGCAATTTACCTCACAGTTTTGGAGGGCAGTGAAGTGAGAATTGGGCACACAGGTTCAGTTGAGTACAACATTTCACCCTCAGACGGACGGACAGTCCGAGCGCACTATTCAGATATTGGAGGATATGCTATGCACTTGTGTCATTTATTTTGGGGGTTCTTTGGATCGATTTCTGCCACTCGCGGAGTTTGCTTACAATAATAGCTACCGGTCAAGCATTCAGATGGCTCCGTATGAAGCTTTGTATGGGAGATGGTGCCGATCGTCGATGGGTTAGTTTGAGCCGGGTGAGGTTAGGCTATTGGGTACTGACTTGGTTCAGGATGCTTTAGAGAAGGTCAAAGTGATTCAGGAATGGCTTCACATGGCACAGTCGAGACAGAAGAGTTATGCCGACAGGAAGGTTCGTGATGTTGTTCACATGGTGGGGGAGAAGGTTCTGCTCAAGATTTCACCCATGAAGGGTGTGTTGAGGTTCGGGAAGAAGGGCAAGTTGAGCCCTCGGTATATTGGGACTTTTTAGATACTTATGAAAATTGGAGAGGTGGCTTATGAACTTGCTTTTCCACTTAGTCTATCAGGTGTTCATCCAGTGTACTATGTATCCATTCTCCGAAAGTATGTCGGGGATCCGTCTCATATTCTGGATTTCAGTACAGTACAACTAGATGGTAATTTGACTTATGATGTGGAACCGGTGGCTATTTTAGACCGGCAAGTTAGAAAGCTGAGGTCAAAGAGCATAGCATCAGTGAAGGTGCAGTGGAGAGGCCAGCCAGTAGGAGAAGCTACTTGGGAGATTGAGCAGGAGATGCGGAACAAATATCCACGCTTATTTGAAACTCCAGGTATTGTTCTAAATCCGTTCGAGGACGAACGTTTGTTTAAGAGGGGGAAAATGTAATGACCCGGCCGGTCATTTTGAGTATTATAACCCCATTCCCCCATTTACTACTCAGTTTATGCTCTATAGTTATTTGATGACTTACCGGGTTAGTTGGTTCGGGTTAGGCAGGGATTCTGACTGAAATGAGACACTTAGTCTCGTAATTAAAAATTTAAGTTAGAAAAGTGGACCGGATATGGACCTATGTGTAAACGACCTCGGATTTGAATTTTTATGATTCCAATAGCTCTGTATGGTGATTTTGGACTTAGGAGCGTGTCCAGAATATTATTTGGAGGTCCGTAAAGGAATTAGACTTGAAATGCCGAAAGTTTAATATTTGGGAAGTTTGACCGGGGGTTGACTTTTTGATATTGGGGTCGGAATCCGATTCTGAAAATTGAAATACCTTTGTTATGTCATGTATCACTTGTGTGCAAAATGTGAGGTCAATCGGACGTGATTTGATAGGTTCCGGAGTCGTTTGTAGAAACTAGAAATTCCAAAGTTCATTAAGCTTGAATTGGGGTGTAATTCATGGTTTTAGAGTTGTTTGAGGTGATTTGAGGGTTCAACTAAGTCCGTATGATGTTTTAGGACTTCTTGGTATATTTGATTGAGGTCCCGAGGGGCTCGGGTGAGTTTTGGATGGTTAACGGATCATTTTTGGCCTTGGTGAGATTGCTGATATCTGTTGCTACATTTTTTCAGATTTTCACTTTCGCGTTTGCGAGTGGGCCCTCGCTTTCGCGAAGAGGAATTTCTGGCAGGCAGGATTTACTCTTCGCGTTCTCGAGGGGGTCTCGCGTTCGCGAAGAGGAGCTGGGTTGTGCATCGCGTTCGCGTTTGGGATATCACGTTCGCGAAAGGACAAATAGTGGGCATGGATTTTTTCCTTCACGTTCGCGAAGGGGAGCTCGCATTCGCGAAGAAGAGAGGTCTGGACAGAGAGTTTAAGTTCTGAAAATGGGACTTGGTCCCATTTTCACTTTTTGACAAATTTGAGCTCAGGAAGAGGCGATATTTGGGAGTTTTTCAAGGAAAACAACGGGCTAAGTGTTCTTAACTCAATATTGGTTAAATTACCCGAATCCATGGTTGTTTTTATCATTAATTGGTAAATTAAGTTGGAAAAGTTTGAAAACCCTCTTAGTTTAAATTGAAAATTTGAAGGTCGAATTTGGGTCGGATTTTGATAAAATTGCTATGATTAGACTCGTGGTTGAATGGGCTTTCGGATTTTGTAACTTTTGTTGAGTTCCGAGACGTGGGTCCCACATGCGAATTTTGAGCTAAAATTCGGATTTTTAATGGAAAAGTAGCATTTTCTTATGGAGTTAATTCCAATAAATTCTATTGACTGAAACGAATTATTTGTGACTAGATGCGAGGCATTCGGAGGCTGATTTGCGAGGCAAAGGCATATCAAAGTAAAGAATTCCACGCTCTGAGGTAAGTAATAGTTTTAAATCTGGTCCTGAGGGTATGAAACCCCGAATTTTGGTATCATGTGATTATTTTGGAGATGACGCACATGCTAGGTGACGGGCGTGTAGGCGTGCACCGAGGGGATTGTGACTTGGTCCATCCCGGGAAACTGTAAAGTTGAATTATTTGTTGTTAGCTATAGTTTCTCTATGTGTTGATACAATTTGACTGTAAATCATGTTAGAAATCATGCTTAGGCTATATTATAGTACTGTTGGGACCCACAGAGGTCGCGTACTTGTTGAATTGCTTGCTAAATGCTATATGTACTCAGTCTCAGCTTTTACTTGCACATTTTATCTCAGTCTCTGTTATTATTATTGATACATCATATCATTGTTGTTTGGGATGATTTCATGATTATTAAGAGCCCGAGAGACTGGAGAGATTTATGACCGAGTGAGGCCGAGGGCCTGATTGTGAGATATTGACACTATAGCACGTGAGTTGTCCGTGCAGCACGTGAGTTGGCCGTGCAGATCCTTATATTATACTATAGCACGTGAGTTATCTGTGCAGCACGTGAGTTGGTCGTGCGGATCCTTATATTATACTATAGCACGTGAGTTGGCCGTGCAGATCCAGATATTTATATTATGGCACGTGAGTTGTCCGTGTAGATTACAACGCTTGGGCTATAGGAGCCCCTCCGGAGTCTGTACACCCCCAGTGAGCGCGGGTACCCATTGAGAGTGAGTGATGAGGTCTCGGAGCCCAATGACTGATGAGGGCTCGGAGCCCAATGACTGATGAGGGCTCGGAGCCCAGCGAGTGATTGCTGTCCTGAGAGGTTGTACTTGATTTCCATTTGTTTTTGTACTTAGTTGTTATCTGTCATTGTTGTGAAATCTCTAAAAGATTTTTATATGCGGATTGCATGAACAAGAACTATATAAAAAAATTGATTTGACATTAAATTGATAGATTTGAAAGCATGTTTATTCTTTGCTGGAACTACTGAATATGAACTGTAGCTGTGTAGCTCATCACTATCTTCAGTTCTTTATTTATTATTGTTACTTACTGAGTTGGTTGTACTCATACTACACCCTGCACTTCGTGTGCAGATCCAGGTGTTCCCAAACATAGCGGGTTTTGATTCTTCCGCACAGCTGATTTTCAGGAGATTTTGAGGTAGTTGTTATGTTTCGCAGACCTTGTCTCTCCATCCCTATCTCCTTGTTTACTGTATTTGGTCTCAGACTATTATAGACCGTATTTTTCAGACTTATATTCATATTAGATGCTCATGTACTCAGTGACACCAGGTTTTGAGGTGTGTTCGTGTCAGTATTTATGGGAGTTTTTATTGTATTTAATTATTTTATCTTCAAACTTAAGAGAAATTGTGGTTTAACGAGATTATCGGCTTGCCTAGTATCGAGATATGTGCCATCACAACAGGTTGGGATTTTGGCTCGTGACATATATGGGATGGATCTTCCGTGGGATAGATTGTCCATATAGAGTACTGGGTTTAACTATTGAACTTGAAAGCATGCCTACATTTCTGTACTGTTATTTCTATACTGGACTGTACCTGCTGAGCTCGTCACTACTTTCAGCCCAAAGTTTTGTCTTGTTACTTATTGTGTTGGTTGTACTCATACTACACTCTACACCTCGTGTGCAGATCCAAGTATTTCCTGATATGGCGATTGTTAGATCTCAGAGTGTTATCAGTTGGAGACTATCAAGGTAGCTACCTAGCGTCCGCTGACCTTGACTCTCTTCCTTTCAGTTATTGTATTGTTCTATACTTTCAGAAAGTGTTTTTGTCAGTCAGACTTTGTTATCTTTTAGATGCTCATGTACTCAGTGACGCCGGGTTTTTGGAGTGTTTTATATCCATTTTTGTGAAATATGTTTGTTAAAAATAAATATTATGTTTTCAAACTTAAGAGATTATGCGATTTATTGAGGTTATCGGCTTGCCTAGTATTGAGATAAGCACCATCACGACATGTGAATTTTGGGTCCTAACAAAATCGGTCGTACGTTTTGGCGCAAAAGTCCGAGAAGTTATTTCCGACCGAATCCTTTAGTATTGAATTTTTAAAATTTGATTGGTTGACTCGTTTGACTTTAATAGCGACCATATCGGTCGGAATTTTTATTACAAAAACATAAAATAATATTTAATTAAATTTTTGACCGAATCGGTCGGAATGTTTTTAAAACCTTACCCAACCCCCGTTCCCTAAAAACAGAACACATTTTTTCCTTTCTTCTTCCTTTTTCTCTCATCATCCTCCTCTCTCCTTCTCGTTCTTCTTCACCACCCTCCTTCTTCTAGGTAATGTATTCTCTCTCTCTCTCTCTCCCCCCCTCTCTCTCGTTTCCTCCTCCCTTCCCACTCCCCCCTCCTCCCTTTTTCCCTTAATTATTTAACTTTTTGTTTCGTTTTTCAGTAGTGGTTCCGCCGCGGCAGCATGCATCATTCTTCTCCAACATTTATTCCGGCGAGGTAAGTACTTTGTGAATATATATCTTATTTTCATTATTAACTTTGTTGTAATTTTAGTTATTGTAGTATTATTGAATTTTCTATATATGAACATCCTAGCTAGTTGAATTAGGTATGGTTGAAATTTTAGGGATTATTGTTTTTGTAGGTTTATTTGATTTAGGTATGGTTGAATTGCCATTATGTAAAATTTAATTGTATATTTCTCTTTGTATGCTATAAGTTTTAGGGTTCCCTATAAGAAAAACATAACACCGTTGCCTTGAATTTATCTATGGAGATATATTAACTTTATAGTTTATTGATTTTAATTGTAATAACTAATTATAGTTTAAAGCTTTGGTGTAAAGCTTGTTGTACTAGGTTCATTGTTGCTTGTTAGTTTTACTATTAGAATAAAGGGATATATGAAGAACTTGATCCTTCTGTCCTTGGACCAAATGAGGACGAAGATAGAGGTGTTGAAAATGAAACAAGTGATGAGGAAGAATTACTAGATGAAAGTGAAACATGCGATGATGAAGACTTAGATGATTACTATTTAGATAGAGATGAGGATTGACTTGTTATTCTTTTTATGTTGTTCTTCCTTCAATCATTTAATATATTTGAAGAATTGTTGTATTATTTTATGACATGTTGGTGTTATTATGTTATTCCTTTAATTACCTATTATGTTGCAAAATTATTTTATATATTTATGACTTGTTAGGTTGTTTATTTATTTCTTTAGTCATTTAATTTGTAGAATAATTATTTATATTTACTAACACTTGTTGTATTTTTTGTTTTGTATTTTATTATGATTATATTACATATATGACATCTAAGGGGGAAAGAAAAGATGAAATCTAAGAAGAAAAAATAACCTGTTTCAACTACCTCAAGTATGCCAAATATGAGTCCTCCCCTTCCTCGCTATATATCATCTTCCTCATCCTCCTCAGTCGACTTCATTGCCATCTACCATATTCACTATCCCCCCTCCATCTAATAATTCAATTTAGTATTATTCTGTGCCTGCCAAAGGAAGTCAAAGTAATACTGTTTTTAACTTTATACCCACACCTTCTATACCATCTTCTTTACCGGGCTTTCATGGTAGTCATCATAGTGGCTCATCAGTTGCTGCAGCCCCCGAGCTTTCATGGTAGTCAGCATAGTGTCTCACCAGCTGCTACACACCCGAGCTTTCATGGTAGTCAGCATGGTGTCTCACCAGCTGCTGCATCCCCGAGCTTTCATGGTAGTCAGCATGATGATTCCTCTTTTGTTGCTCCATCATCTTCCACTCCGTCATCATCATCCACTCCCAGTATATCTAGGTTGGATATTGGAGGCTCTCGCCCAGTTACATCTAGTGGTACTTCTACACCTTCTAGTAGATGCATGCAGAATCTTGG
>AWOL01S0025436.1:9290-38055 GCA_000715115.1 Nicotiana otophora
AAAAAACAAATATATATATATATATATATATATATATATATATATATATATATATATATATATATATTTGAATTTTTTTTTCATTTTAGAAATAAACTTTATACTCTAAGAATGTGATTATATTTTGTAGTTTTCTTTTTAGTAAAACCTATTAAGAGTAAGATAGAAGTTTAAAATATTAAAATTAGACCTAAAAGAAATATTTACACTAAAATAGTATAGAATTTGGGTGCGGTCAAAAATTAGGTGTTCACAATGGTTATACTACTTGGAATCATATAATTATTTATTTCTCTTTATATATATATATACACACACACACACACTACTCCCCATCTTAAATTGAATGTTTTTATTTCCTTATTATTATTATTTTTATTTTTAATTTTAAAATAATTTCAAAACTCCAACTTGAAACTATTCCCCAATTTGAATGGTAGTTTTTTTTAATATATATTCTTATTTTCTATTATCGATAATTATAGGATATCTATATTTATTAATTCAAATAAAGTAACCAATTAATTCAAAATTTAAAATTCAAAAGGTTTTTTTGTTAGAAAGGTAGTGTATTTTGTCTTAACAATGCCACTTAGCTTTTTGTGGTTATGCACTTGTCTTAATATTATATATAGATAGATATAGATATATAGGTTACTATATTAGGAGATTTGTTCTAAAAATCTACACTTGTCATATTATGGTTATACCACTATATATAACCATAAAATGGTATATATATATATATATATATATATATTGGGAAACTATTTTCCAATTTGAAATGGTAGTTTTTTATTTTTTATTTTTTTATTTTAAAATAATTTAAAAACTCGAACTTGAAACTACACCCCTTTTAAATTTGTGATGACACGGCTAGTCGTTTCGAGAATTATAGCCCCGATCCCCTATTTACTTCTTCTCCCGTATTTTTTTCTGCTTATGAGACTTGCCGAGAGGTTTTGTTGTGATTTCGGAGTGATTTGGGACATTTAGTTCCTAAAATGAAAACTTAAGTCTTATGATTTTGATTGTAGCCTGAACTGTGTAAAGACGACTCTGGAATGGAGTTTCGTCGGGTCCGTTAGCTCTGTTGGGTGATTTTGGTCTTAGGAGCGCACCCGGAATGTGATTTGGAGGTCCGTAGTAGAATTAGGCTTTGAAATGGCGAAAGTCGAATTTTTGAAGATTTTGACCGGAAGTGAACTTTTTGATATCGGGGTCGGATTCTGATTCCGGAAGTTGGAGTAGGTCCGTAAAAGAGTAGGTCACTATTACATTTTTCTAAAATTATCCCAAACTTTTGCATTTTATAAAAGAGTCCACCATTTATTATTTTGTAACAATGTTGCTTCGTCTTCTCGATCACCTGATAGTGTATCATGTAGTTCATTATAAAAATGATAATTTTGTATCAAATTTATTTATATTCAGGACTATGGTTTGCGATAATATAATGAATGTTATTGATAATTGTACTGTTGGGTATTTGTGATAGTTTTTAAAACTTGTGGATATAAGTCATGTTTCATAATTTTTCAAAATAAATTTGAGAAATATGTTTTGAAAATTGATGTCCAAACACATTTTCATCTTCAAACCAAACTTCACCCAAATCAAAATTTTTAGAATAAATTTGAGAATCTATGGTCAAACGCTAACTAAATTTTTTTATGTACCACCAACAATTTATAGGCTCGGAATTATTTTTCTATTTTGTTTATAGAACTAATGTTCTTGCAAAAGAAAACCAGAGTGGGTCAGTCGAATCATGATTACGGTGAAAGAAGAGAAAATTTGCACTCAGAGTTAAAAGTGGTGCTTTCATTTTCTTCTGTCGGACTCGAATTGACATGCAAATTTGCAAAGAAATGGATAGTTTATAGATTAAAACATTAATCAGAAGCTCATTCTCGTGGGATTCTTAAAGTCTTTGTCTCGGTTTTCCATGTCCCGATGTCCGATGCTTAATTTTTATGAAAATATAAATGACATCAAGGTCAAAACATGGAAAAATGTGTTATTGGTTTTGTACCGATTGTGGGATACGGAACACGGGTGTCTTGTTTTCCTGGTTTGCATGTTGTCGCTGTTATATGACCGGCTATTTTCAATCAATACTTCCTTCGCCAGCATATATTCGAACAGACATGTTGGCATCTTGTTCAAATTTGGAGTTCTCAAAATTGGAGTACGAATATTGGAGAAAATGTGGAGGTCGTATTGATGGTTGGAAGTTAACCATATGTAACCGACCGGTCGTGTGAGTATTTTAATATTGTTTTCCCTGTTTGATGATTATATATGTATATTTGTGATTATGTGATTTGTCTGGATATTTGGTTAGTTTCAGGAGAGTTTTGGATTTAATTAGGACACTGATCTCTTGGTTAGAGGTTTAAGTTGAAAATTCGGGCTGCTCCGCTTAGCATTCCTTGATTTGCATGTGCAGTCCGTGTCTTGTTCCGAAAAGTTTTTATGTGAAAAATTGAAGAAAATGTGAAATTTTGCCTTAAAATGATTTGAGTTGACTACGGTCAACGTTTTGCGTAAACGAACCCTGATAAGTGTTTTGACGGTCCCGGTGGGTCCGTATCGTGATTTGGGACTTGCGCGGATGCCCGAAATTAAATTCGGAAGTACTTAACTTGATTTAACGCGATTTGATGAAAACTGTTAATTTGAAGGTTTAAAGAATTTTTTAGTTTGACCGTAAGTTGACTTTGTTGCTACCTGGTTCAGATTTTGATTCCGGAACTTGATATAGGTTCGTTTTATTATTTATGACGTGTCTGCAAATTTTGGTGCAAAACGGAGTTGATTTGACGTGATTCGGGCGTCCAGTTGTAAATTTGAAAGTTCTTGAGTTTCATTGAAAATTTAATTAATTTTGATGTCCGATTCGTGGTTATATATGTTATTTTGGTGTTTTGATCGCGTAAGCGAGTTCGTATGATGTTATTACACTTGTGCATATCTATTTCTAATCATATTCCATCAATTTATCTTTGATTTTAACATCAAACTCATGTTAATCAAAGTGAAAAATTGTGAAACCTAGTCATGTTTTTGAAAAATAAGAAATTGGATTTTGAGAGTCGATTTGGATTCGAATTTTGAAACTAATCACATATATGAACTCGTGGGGTCATGGGTAGTCGAAATCTACCATTGAACCCTGATTTTTACTGGGCGAGCCCCAGATTGACTTTTGTTGACTTTTTGGGAAAAGTATAAAGGTCTTAGCTTTATCTATTGTAATTGATTTTCCTAGCAGTGTTTGATGATATTAAGTCGATTTTGGTTAGATTCGATTGGTTTGGAGGCAAATTTTAGAGGAAAGGCCCCGATTGAGCTTTGATTTGATTGCGGAGTGAGGTAGGTGTTGTGTCTAACCTTGACTTGAGGGAATTAGAAAATTTGTATTATGTGTTTGTGTGGATTATGTGAGAAAACGGCGTATATGTGAGGTGACGAGTGTATATACGCCGTTAAGATATTTGTTCCTATGTTTCTCGTTATTTCATGAATTATCTCATTCCATGCTTTAATTGTTACATTCTTTAACTGCTTTATATGCCGTAATTTTTTATTTGTCATTTAATTATTTTTGTATTGAATTGTTCATCCTTCCATGACTCCATCCTTATTTGCTACTTCCCTTTAAGTGATTTACTTGCACACCTTGATTATTACATGCTTTACTAGTCCCGCTGTTTTCATGATATTCGTTGCATTCCTTTGATATTACGTTGTTCTTTTATTGCCCTGCACTCATACTCTTGGATTGTATAATTTCTTGCAAATTGAGTTATTGGATTGTTTATGTTTATTGAAATTGTTTGTGGACCGGGTTGCACGCCGCAACAGTTTGTATAGAAATGGTGGAATAAGGGAGGACTATGATATTGATTAATAATGATATAGTGGGATCGGGTTGCACGCCGCAACGGATTGTTTACGTAATAATCGATATTGATAAGTGATGATATGGTTGAATAAGGGAGGATTATGATATTGATTACTGATGATATGGTGGGATCGTGTTGCGTCCCACAACGGATTGTTTACGTTTGTGTTGAAATGGTGGAATAAGGGAGGATTATGATATTGATTAATGGTGGGATCGAGTTACTCGCTGCAACAGATTGTTTAAGTTATACTTGATATTGCTAAAGGATGTTACAGTGGGATCGGGTTGCGCGCCGCAACAGATTGTGTGTGTTGTTGTCACGACCCCAATTTCCCTCCGTAGGATGTCGTGATGGCACCTAGTCTCTAGGACTAGGTAAGCTTTACACTTACTGAATTAATAGCAAAATTCAGCCAACAACCGTTAAATATGAAATATAAATCTCTATACAAAACTTATAATCCCAAAACCGGTAGTACAAGTCATAAGCTCTACTGAGTTTACTAGAAAATCCCTAAATATAACTGTTTCAGAATAGAAATAAACAGGACAAGTACAGTATCACAAGATGACTCCGAGGCATGCGAACGCGACGACAGGTTTACCTTGAGTCTCCACAGCAATACCCAAACAGCTAGCTAGTGATCAACCAACTTTGAAATACCTGGATCTGCACAAAAATGTGCAGAAAGCGTAGCATGAGTACACCACAGCGGTTCCATTAAGTATCAAGACTAACCTCGATAGAGTAGTGTCGAGGGACAGTCAAGACACCTTCTGTACTAAACAACCTGAACAAGTATGAAGGTGAACTAATAGGGAGGCAATATTAATATAAAGCTAAGCATGGTAAGGAAGACAAAACAATATTCGCAATGACACACTAGAAACAACAACTAGCAATAAGAAGCAAACAAGTAATAATGTTGTAGAGTAAGCTGAACATAGTCTATTCAAGAATTTTCACGAGGTACCAAACCTCATAACCATAAATCATGGGTCCAAATTCATTAACACTAATTACTCGGCATCTTGTGCCAACATTACAATTCGTAATCGCATAGATGACTCACGTGCCAAGAGAGTGACAACATTTAATATCCACACGAACCACTCATGTGCCAACAATAAAAATGACCCGTGACTTCACGGACAACTCACGTGCCAACAAGATAACTCTCACACAGAAGGAAAGTACACGGGAGTCCATGTAAATGGTCAATTAAATCAGGATTCATCTTCTTAAACCGATATGGGTGATTTATTTATGTGTATGCTTGTGCAAGTATTCTACCACAATTCAAGTCAACAAGTAAGAGTAGAGACAATGAATGGCACATAAGAAACGATCACCACAAAATGTACAAGGTATAACTCACATAAGGTAGGCATACCACTACACAAATATCAACAATAACAGTGCCCCCAGGACATCGCAAGTCATCACAAATTATTTTTCGACATAACCCACCTTGTGTCGCCACGTGCACAATAATAAAGTAAATGCCCGCTTTGTCTCGTAGCACGCACATAATAATATTTCTACCTTTTCTCGCCACATGCGCAAACCTACATATATAGCCCGCCTCGTCACGCCACATGTGCACATATCAATTGTAATAACAACATGGACAACTCACGTGCGAACACCCCGACAATCCTCTCAACAATACCACGTGTGCAAAACATAACAACACAATAACATGACTTTCACAACATGTGCCCATATGCCACAACATTTCCTCAAAACAATTTTGATACCACAACCACATATAGCCCTCGACTCAACAACACTGAGTGCAATAACAACAACAATAATACAAGAATTCGACAAGTAAATCAACTCAGGAACTTCAGAACACAACGAAACGGAAGAACATGCTCACAAAGAAAGACAAAACAAGGAATAATGGTCTCAACAAGAATAGATCAATAAGGCAAAGATAATGAGTAACAATGATTTTCATAAAAGTACAATTCGATGATAAAAGAGAAAGTATGAATCTATGACCCCAAATAAGAATACGTCAACAATGAAAGGGATAAGAAAACTTCAATTAAGGTTAAGCAATTACGGAAGAGAAAATAATAACTTCAATTAAGGTTAAGCAATTATGGAAGAGATAATAATAACTTCAATTAAGGTTAAGCAATTACGAAAGAGAAAATAATTACTTCAATTAAGGTTAAGCAACTACGGAAAAAGAAAACAACAAGGCAATAAAGAAACAAAAACTTCAATTAAGGCACATAAGGGTTTAATTGGCAACAAGGGTAGCACATGAATCAATCAATTCCAAATAAGAAAGTAAGGGTGAATTTAGTAAATGGAGGATTTAACATGCTAAAACAACTTCACATATAATGAACATAAGAACGTAAGAGCCCTAAATAATGAAATTTCCACAAATAAGTCCGAGTACGTACTCGTTATCTCGCGTACACGACCTTCACATGACACAATTAGCACAAATGTCTCAAATCCTAAGGGGTAGTTTCCCCCACACAAAGTTAGGCAAGATACATACCTCAAAGAAGCTAGACCGTTACTCTAAAATGACCTTGTCGAGTGAAACAACCTTCAAACAGCTCACATCTAGCCAAAATAACTTCAAATCATAAATAAAACTCATAGGAAATAATTTCGGATAATAAAGCTTCGATCTTTAATTAAAACTAAAAAGTCAACCCAAAAGTTAACCTCAGGCCCGCATCCCAGAACCCGATAAAATTTACAAAACCTGAACACCCATTCCGATACGAGTCCAACCATACCAAAATTATTAAATTTCGATATCGAATCGCCCTTCAAATCCTCATTTTATATTTTTGAAAGCTTTTACAAAATTCTCATGTTCTTCTATTCAATTAACTAATTTAATGATATAAATAAGTATGAAATCATGAAATGTAATCAATTTCGGATATAGAACACTTACCCCAACCGAACACGGGAAGCACCCCTCAAAATCGATCAAATCAGAGGTCTACAACTCAAAATATATTAAAACTGGTGAAACCCCTGTTTTTTAAAACCTCTCCAGGCAAGTCGCATTTGACACCTGATATTTATAAATTGTATTTGACACCTGCGATTTGCCTCTGTTCCCTCAAACACCAGAAAAACAACAGTCTTTCCTGACACGAAAATGGGCATAACTCTCTCATATGACCTCGGAATGCCATGATTCTTGTTGCTATGGTTCTGTAATTATGATACAAATTTGATGGTTCAATCGAATCACAAATTAAAGGTCATTTGAATAATGGGATACCCTTTATGCCAAAAGAAACGACGTCGAAATATCAAATAAGAGCGCAGCACAATCCAAACCCATCCGACACTCACTCGATCCCCATGGGACCCCAACCAAGTATACTAACAAGTCCCAAAACATGATACGAACTTGATTGAAGTCTCAAATTGCCTCTAACAACACTAGAATCACGAATTGCACATTGATTCAAGCCTAAGAAACTTATGAACTTCAGAATTTCAAAACTAATGCCGATTCATACCAAACCAAATCCGATTGACGTCAAATTTTGCATACAAATCATAAATGACAATATGAACCTATTCCAACTTCCAGAACCAGGATCCGACTTCGACGTCAATAGAGTTAACTCCCGGTCAAACTTTCCAAAATCTTCCATTTTTTTCAACTTTCGCTAATTCATGCTGAAACGACCAACGGACCTCCAAATCAACATCTGGACACACTCCTAAGAACAAGATCACCATACGGAGCTAGTGGAACCATCAAAATGCCATTTCGGAGTCATCTACACAAAAGTCAAACTCTGGTCAACTCTTACCGCTTAAGCTTCTAAAACAAGAATCCTTCTTCCAAATCAATCCTGAATCATCCGAAATCCGAACGCGACCATGCACGCACGTCATAACGCATAATACGAAGCTGATCAAAACTTTAAGCCACCGAATGGGACGCTAATCCTCAAAACGACAGGTCGGGTCGTTACATATTCCCATTCTCTTAAACGAACGTTCGCCCTCGAACGTGCCAAGAACCATTTCGAAGTCCTCAAATCACTAAATGAACTTACCATACATATACTCGCGGGTGATCCCACGTCACCCCAATCCACATAAGTCCGACGAAACCATCCCAACTGAAAATTATTCCTTGCACCCACACCGATAACCTTAGAACCAAATTTCTCACCTACCAAGTATTTCCAAAAGACCCGATTCCCACACTGACACACGGTATCAGCCTCAACCAACTGCAACAACTCATGCCTACACCAACCAGGTACAATAACACAACGTAACACATCACACAAATGCCCATAACAATATCTCATATCACAATAGCTGCCCATAATCAAATCCAGCACCAATAATTAACCTTATATCTGCTAGAACCCTATTCAAAGCCTTCACAACACTGAAAACGATGCAAGAAACATGAACACCTCATAACTATTCACCCAAATCAACAAGTCACATCTAATGCCACCTAGGCACACACCTAGCATGCTAAAACCCAATAAGTATACCACGAATATGACTGAATATACAAGGAAACATATGAAAGAACTATCAAACGAGCCCGACAGGCACAACTCCCTATCTGTATCATACTACGAATTAATTCCACGAGGGAGAATCTAAGTATATGAACAAATCACAAGTATATCATCCTAATATAACTTCATCGTGCTACGCAGCCTAACCCAAACATAACAAACCTCAAGGAAATGCGAGGATCCCATCCTCAGCTCTGAATCACAATTAGTATACACATCATACCAACCAAAACCTTCCACTAATTCAATTCCGTTATCAAACTCACAACACATACTGAACCCCCATACCGGTAGGGCATCTAAATCCCAAATCGTAACCTACCATCCTGAAATCACATCAAAACCTACTGTAATGGGTAACAGGAAGTCACTTCTAGCCTCATAGCTCTCAATAATGAATTAAAACAACACGATAGACACGGGCTACCACTATAGAATCTCCTAGCAGGGGAAAACACATAAGCAGAGTACCAAATCACTAAACTCACCCATATACGAAGCAGAACAAAGTCAAAATAAGAATGATGCTCCTCTATAACAATCAAAAAAAATACCTATAACGACATCATCTAGTGCAACGGCCTCAGCCTACTATGGAAATCACATCAATGGGTCGGGCCTCCTCCTCTTGGGCACCCTCTACTTGCCTGACCTGCACCCCAACCTAGTGATGGAGGGATATCAGCAACTGGAGCAGAACTCATAGCCTGAATACCACACTGTAGCACATCTGTCCGGAGTTTGGGACAATCTCTCACCATATGGATGGTATCTCCACACTCAAAGCAACCTCTCTGCTGATGTGGTTGTGGAAGCTGTCCGGTATGGGTATCCTGATAACCATGGGTACCTGAAACACCGTGCGAAGCATGAAGTGCAAACTGGACTGGCTGACCCACAAAGCCTCTACCATGTCGCACCCTACCTCCATAATAGGCACCAGTAGATCTCTCTAGTTTACGAGACCTCTTATCCTTTCTAACCTCTCCCTCCTGATCCCACATGCCTTCTAATCTGCGAGTAATCTCTACCACCTGCTGGAACGAAACATCCATCTCCAACTTTCGAGCCATGCTGAATCAAATACCATGACTTAGCCCCTCAATGAACCTGCGGACTCTCTCTCTAACTGTAGAACCCAAAGTAGATGCATGTCGGACAAATCACTGAATCCAACGGCATACTCTGACACTGACATAGTGCCCTAGTGCAGTTGCTCAAACTCCACGCGCCATGCTCCCCGAAGGGTTTGGGGAACAAACTCTCTCAACAACATCTTTGAAAACTGAGACTACGGGCGGCGGGAGTCTAAGCTCCTCCCCTGATCTGTGAAATAGTTGGTGAAACTGGAATCAACCTCGCCTGAGCCAATGTACCAAACATGCTCAAGAACTGTGCTAAAGTCTGTTGAAGTCCCGGGGTAACAACATGCGCCTCCAGTACCTGTCCCCCAGCCGGAGCTACTGGCGACTCCTCAACTGCTGCTCGGATAGGCGCTCTAGCTGTGGCTTGTTCTCCTCCTAGGACTCTACCTCTGCCCCGGCCCCTAGAAACACTGGCTCTGGGGTAGCGTCATCGGTAACTGCAGCTCGTGTCCTCACCATCTATAAGAGAATAGAATGATAAAGGCTCAAAGTTCGAGATCAATAAACTCGCACGATAGGAATGAAAGAAATGAAATTGTCTTAATAGTTTCATAGCCACTCAAAAATAAGTACAGGCATATCCGTACTGATCCGTAAGACTCCACTAAACTCGCTTATGATTTGTAGTACCTATGAAACTAGTGCTCTAATACCAACTTGTCACGACCCCAATTTCCCTCTGTAGGATGTCATGATGGCACCTAGTCTCTAGGACTAGGTAATCTTAACACTTACTACATTAATAGCAAAATTCAACCAACAACCATTAAATATGAAATAGAAATCTCTATACAAAACTTACAATCCACAAAATCGTAGTACAAGTCATAAGCTCTACTGAGTTTGCTAGACAATCCCTAAATACAACCGTTTCGGAATAGGAATAAACAGGAGAAGTACTATATCAGAAGGTAACTCCGAGGCCTACGAACGCGATGATAGTTTTACCTTGAGTATCCACAGCAACACCCGAACAACTTGCTAGTGATTAACCAACTTCGAATAGCTGGATCTGCACAAAAATGTGCAGAACGCGTAGCAAGAGTACACCACAGTGGTACCCAATAAGTATCAAGACTAACCTCGGTGGAGTAGTGATGAGGATTAGTCAAGACACCTACTGGACTAAATAACTTGAACAACTATGAAGGTGAACTAATGGGGAGACAATATTAATATAAAGTTAAGCATGGTAAGGAAGACAAAACAATACTCGCAATAAAACACTAGAAACAACAACTAGCAATAAAAATCAAACAGGTAATAATGATGCAGAGTAAGCTGAACACAGTCTCTAAGTCCGGTGAAACCAAATAAAGGAAAACAAGTAACAACTCAATAAGAATAACCTCTTTTACTCTAAATTTATTCAAGAATTTTCACGAGGTACCAAACCTCATAATCACAAATCACGTGTCCCAATTCATGAACTCTAATCACTTTCCATGAACCCCAATTCATGACAACATCTAATATCCGCATGGACCACTCACGTGCCAATAATAAAAATGACTCATGACTGCACGAACAACTCACCTGCCAATACGATAACTCTCACATAGAAGGCAAGTACACGGGAGTACATGTAAATGGTCAATAACATCAGGATTCATCTTCTTAAATCGATATGTGTGGTTTATTTACGTGTATGCTTGTGCAACTGTGTTACCACAATTCAAGTCAACAAATAAGAGTAGAGACAATGAATGGCACATAAAAAAGGATCACCACAAAATGTACAAGGTATAACGCACACAAGGTAGGCACACCACTACATAAATATCAACAATAATAATGCCCCCACACCATTACAACTCATCACAAATCATTTCCAGATATAGCCCACCTTGTCTCGCCACGTGCACAATAATAAAGTAAATGACCACCTTGTCTCACCGCATGTGCACAATAATATTCCCACCTTGTCTCGCCACATGTGCAAATCCACATATATAGCCCAACTTGTCACACCGCATGTGCACATATCAATAGTAACAACAGCACAGACAACTCACGTGCGAACACCCCGACAATACTCTCAATAATACCACATAAGCCAAAACATAACAACACATTAAAATGACTTTTACAACATGTGCCCATATGCCATAACATTTCTTTAAAATAGTTTTAATACCACAACCACGTATAGCCCTTGGCTCAACAACACTGAGTACAACAATAACAACAATAATAACTCGAGAATACGGCAAGTAAATCCACTCAGGAACTTTAAAACACAAAGAAACGAAATAACGAGCTCACAAAGAAAGACACAATAGGGAATAATGGTCTCAACAAGAATAGCTCAACAAGGAAGAGATAATATGTAACAACGATTTCCACAAAAGTACAATTCGACGATAAAAGAGAAAGAAATAATCAATTACCCCAAATAAGAATATATCTATAATGAAAGGGATAACAAAACATAAATCAAGGCTAAGCAATTACATAAGAGAATAATAACTTAAGGTTAAGCAATTACGGAAGAGGAAATAATAACTTCAATTAAGGTTAAACAATTACAGAAGAGATAATAATAACTTCAATTAAGGTTAAGCAACTATGGAAAAAACAACAATGCAATAAAGAAGCAACAACTTTAATTAAGGCACGTAAGGGTTTAATTGGCAATAAGGGTAGAACATGAATCAATCAATTCTAAATAAGACACGTAATGGTGAATTAAGTAAATGGAGGATTTAACATGCTAAAACAACTCCACATCTAATGAACATAAGCCCTAAAAGGTCAAATTTCCACAAATAAGTCCGAGTACGCACTCGTCACCTCGCGTACACGGCCTTCACATGACACAATTAGCACAAATGACTCAAATCCTAAGGGGTAGTTTCCCTCACACAAGGTTAAGCAAGATACTTACCTCAAAGAAGCTAGACCGTTACTCTAAAATGACCTTCTCGAGTGAAACAAATTCCGTACGATTAAAATCTAACCAAAATAACTTCAAATCAGAAATAAAACTCATAGGAAACAATTTTGGATAATAAAGCTTCGATCTTTAATTAAAACTAAAAAGTCAACCCAAAAGTCAACCCCCGGGCCCGAACCTCGGAACCCGGTAAAATTGATAAAATTAGAAACCTCTCCAGGCAAGCCATATTTGACACATGAGATTTATAAATCGCATTTGACACCTGCGATTTGCCTCTGTTCCCTCAAACACCAGAAAAATAATAGTATTTCCCGATACGGAAATGGACATAGTTCTCTCATATGCAATGATTCGTTTTGCTATGGTTCTGTAATTATGATACAGATCGGAAGGTTCAATCGAATCACAAATCAAAGGTCATTTTTACAATGTGGTACCCTTTATGCCAAAAGAAACGATGCCAAAATATCAAATAAGAGCGTGGCACAATCCAAACCCATATAAAACTCACCCGAGCCCCATGGGAACCCAACCAAGTATAATAACAAGTCCTAAAACATGATACAAAATTGCTCGAAGCCTACAATTGCCTCTAACAACACTAGAATCATGAATCACGCATCGATTCAAGCCTAAGAAACTTATGAACTTTGGAATTCCAAAACTAATGTCGATTCATACCAAACCAACTCCGATTGACTTCAAATTTTGCACACAAGTCATAAATGAAATACGAACCTATTTAAACTTCTAAAACCGGGATCTGACCCCGACATCAATAAAGTCAACTCCCGATCAAACTTTTCAAAATCTTTCATTTTTTTAACTTTCGCCAATTCATGTCGTAACGACCTACGAACCTCTAAATCAACATTCAGAGATGCTCCTAAGACCAAAATCACTATACAGAGCTATTGGAACCATCAAAATTTTATTTTGGAGTCATCTATACAAAACTCAAACTCTGGTCAACTCTTACCGCTTAAGCTTCTAAAAAAGGAACTCTTCTTCCAAATCAATCCTCAATCATTCAAAATCCGAACTCGACCATGCACGCACGTCATAATGCATAATACGAAGCTGCTCGAGACCTTAAGCTACCGAACGAGACGTTAATCCTCGAAATGACCGGTCGAATCGTTATAGTTTTACTTGTTGTTGTTTTAGTTTTAGCATTTTCTTATGAAATTACGAGGTTTGTTATTCTGGGCTTTCTGATCGGGAGGTTTGAGTTCATTATCATAAATTAATTGCTATACATTAATTTTTGTTTTCTTTCCCTGTTATTCATATTATTACTGTGTACAGGTTATTGTCAGTAGCCCGCTTTAGCCTCGTCACTACTTCGTAGAGGTTAGGCTCGACACTTATAGAGTACATAGGATCGGTTGTACTCATGCTACACTCTGCACCTCTTATTAAGATACCGGAGTTGGTTCCAACAACATTCAGTGAGGTTGCCCATATTTGACTACTAGGGGATACTTGAGGTACAACTGCACGACGTTCGAATCCCTGAAGTCCCCTTCTACATCAACTTAGCTATTTATTTTGATTCAGACAGTTATTTTGTTTTCAGGACTATTATATATAGTACTCTAGATGCTCGTGTATTCGTAATACCAGTTCTGGGACTGTATTTGGATTTTATCGTTTATTCGTTTATCCACTCCATTTAAGTCAATTCAGTTTATTAATTTTCATTTGATTTGAATTGTTAAAAATGGTTAATAATTTTATCTAATGTTGACTTGCCTAGCAAGTGAAATGTTAGGTGCCATCACGATTCTGAGGCTGGATATTCCGGGTCGTGACACCCGGAAGTCTTGGGTGCGTTTCGGAGGGTTTCGGACCATTTCACCATGTTTTGGATTGCTGGTTTGTGATGTATGGTTTTCTTCAACGCGATCTTGACAAGGCAATCACGTTTGTGGAGGGAAATTTAATGGCAAGTGTGTTTGTTCATTGTGTCCGTAAAGAAAGAGATCACGTTCGCGAAGCTTGGGGAGGCTGTGGCCTTCGCGATTACGTGCTTGGTGTCGCGTTCGCTTAGAAGGGGAGGCTTGTTGGGGAGTTATGCTTTAGCCTTCGCGATCGGGGGTAGAGGACCACATTTATGTAGTCTTAGAGATGGAGTGCATCGCATTCGCGACCAGGATCTCTCGTGCGCGTGGGCGTTTTCTGATGTAGAGTTTGGTTGTGCATAACGATCGCGAAAGTGGTCCCGTGATCGCGAAGGGTATGTCTGGGTAGACCTTAAGTACTATATTTTCTAGTGTGTTAGCCATTTAAACATATTTGGAGAATTATAGCTCAGATTTGGACGATTTTGGAGGGGATTTGCAAGATTGGATCATGGTCAGTATTTTAAATCGGACTTTTTCATTATTCATGATTCCAACCTTGAATTTAACATTTGATTGATGAATCTAAGTGAAGAAATTGGGGATTTTAGTAAAACTTTTTCTACAGTAAAAATTGATGCTTTGAAGATCGATTTGAGGTCTGAATTGGATGAAACACATATATTTGGGCTCATATTAGAATGGGTTTTCGGAATTTGTAATTTACGTCGGGTTCCGGGAGGCGGGCCTAGGTTGAATTTTTGATTTTTGTTCAAGATCGAAGCTTTATTGTTTGGGATTGTTTTCTATACTTTCTATTGATATTATTAAATTATATTGGTTAGATTCGAGCTGTACGAAGGTTGATTCATGCGGGAATGGCTTCTTAGAGTATTGAGTTAGCTTTTTTGAGGTAAGTATCTTGCCTAACCTTGTGTGGAGGAATACCCCTTAGGTTCTAGCCCTAATTTATTGATTTATATGATGTGAAAAGGGACGTGTACATAAGGTAACTAGCGTGTATACGGGTACTATGTTTGGTTTTGACCGAAATAGATTGTAGGCTATTAATATGCTTTAATATGATAATGAAAATTTATATGAAACATGTTGACACTACTTTATGACTATTTGATCTTGACCATTACATTGACTTAGACATAGTCATGCTTTGTTGGTTGAACACCCCTCCATTTTTATGATTATTGTTATGTCCCTGTGCACTATTGTTGAAAGTTGTGAGCTTATATCTTGATGAAACTTTGAGTATCATTATTGTGATATTGTGGCATTTGGTATTATTGTTTTGTGGTATTTTGGAACTTGTGGAAATGCTGAGCGGATTGATTGGGGGTGTCAGTACGAGGTTTTTGCCATGTGATTGTGACTATTGTTGTGCACATGGGGCAAAATAAGGGTTTCTATATGCACATATGGCAATATAAGGGGGGAATTTTATTGTTATGTGCATATTCAACGGAATAAGAGCGCCTTTTTGATGATGTTATGTGATATTTCTGGGTGTCCTTCTTGATGTTATGATTGTGTTGGGACGAGGTTGATATTTTGATTACATAATTACTCCTGAAAGTTTTCGTCTTGCACTTTTATGAGTTTGTTGTTACTGTTTTCAGTTATATTTTTGTTGTCAGTTTCTTTGATGTATTCACTGCACGGGTTATTTGTATAGTGAATATCATATGACTTGAATATCGTCACTACTCCACCGAGGTTAGTCTTGATACTTACTGGTTACCGATTGTGGTGTACTTATACTACTCTTCTTCATATTTTTGTGCAGATGCAGGTACTTCAAATCGGGCTGATCGGCAGTGAGGCATTGTGTACATCGAAGACTTCAAGGTATCCCTGCATGATCCGACCGCAGGCCTCCGAGTTACACTCTTATTTCATTTCTACTATTTACGTATTTTAGATAGTACTGTATTTAGAGATATTCTCATGTATTTAGTTAGAGCTCGTGATTCTATACTACCTAGTTCTAGAGAGTTATGTTGAGTATTACTGCTTTAGCTTGTATTACTTCTATTCCATATATATGTTAATCTTTGTTTCGTCATATCATGATTTTATTGTTTTAAATAATGTTAATTGATCAGATTACCTAGTTTTAGAAACTAGGTGCCATCACGAGCCTTGTGGAGGGATTTGGGTCGTGACAAGTTGGTATCAGAGCTCTTGGTTCATAGGTTCTACGAGTCAATAGCAAGTTTAGTAGAGTCTTGCGGATCGGTATGGAGATGTTTGTATTTATCTTAGAGAGGCTACAAAACTATTACGAAATTTCACCTTTTTCATTCCTTATCGTGTGTATTTGTTAATTCCGGAATTTGAGCCTTTGTCTTTCTTTTCTCTCACAGAAGGTTAGGACACGAGATTTAATTAATGATGATGTTGCCCCAGGGCCGATGTTGCTAGGGGATGGGGCAGAGGCAGAGGACGAGGTGCTGCACGTGCTACGGCTAGAGCAACTGCTAGAGCAGCAATTGAGAAGTCACCAATAGCTCCGGTTAGGGAGCACCCGAGGCGCCTGTTGCTACCCCTAGACTTCAAAAGACTTTGGCACATTTTATGAGCATGTTTGGTACTTTGGCTCAAGCATGATTGATTCTGTTGCACTAACTACAACTCCCGCCACATGTACCCTAGAACAGTGGGCTCATGCTAATCAAGCTCCCAGAGTTATGCCGGTGTAGACCACGAATGAGGCTCAGCCTGAGGTAAGGCCAATTGCGATAGAGGAGGAGCAAAAGAGGCTAGAGAAGTTCCAGAAGTACCATCCTCCTCATTTCAGTGGTGGGCCTTCTAAGGATGCATATGGTTTCCTAGACAATAGTCACCGTATTCCGCACATCATGTGCATAGTGGAGTTGAGCGGGGTCGACCTTACTTCTTTCCAACTGTCAGGTCTGACATATAGATGGTGGTAGGAATATGAGGAGAGTAGGCCAACTGGCGCAGTACTTGGGCTCAATTCACTGATCTGGTTTTGAGGGAGCTCGTTCTACAGACCCTCAGGGATGCATTGTGCACCGAATTGAGAAGTTACTCTAGGGGACTATGACTGTGTCTGAGTATGCTATGAGGTTTGATGAGTTATCTTGTAATGCACCTATTTTTGGTTTCCATTGTTAGAGAAAGAGTCTACAGATTTATTGAGGGACTCAGTTATGGTCTCAGATTTTGGATGGCAAAGGAGTTGGAGACTGATACTCTATTTTATCAGGTTGTAGACATTTCTAGGAGGTTGGAGTGTATCCTCGGTTAGGAGAGGGAGTATAGGGAGGCTAAGAAGACTCATGGCTTTAGAGGGATTGATGGCTCCTACTTTGGGGGAAAGATCCGTCATGGCACATGTTTTACTAGTCAACCAGTTTAGTCTGCACTTCAGGTTACTCATGGTGGTCCAATTAGTCAGGGACCTCATATGTAACTGTCACATCCCAAAATCGTGGAGCGCGACCGGTGCTCAACCGAGTGAACCTGACCGAGCAAGCCTGTTAGATTTCTTTTACCCAAATTCATTAATGAATAAAGAGAATATATGTTTTCCTTAATTAAACAATAAAGTGGTCGTGTCTGCAGTTACCAATTTCATACCATAAGTTTCACCATTTTTAAACTCTCAAATAGACAAGTAATACAATCACAACATAGCATAGTTTGTCTTTCTTAGTACCAATACACAACCCACACTATGTCTACGGAGCCTCTATAGATAAAGAAGAGTACAATGATAATGCTGGCAACAAGGCCCCTACTATATCTCAACCATAATACATGAAGAACAAAAGATACATGATCCCGTGATGAAGCAGGGCTCACCAAGTCAGCTGGGAAGAAGGTTTACTGCTATCACTGATCAATGTCTCCTGCTGTGGAACCACCTGCATCCATTTAAACATGCAGCGCCCCCAGCAAAAAGGATGTTAGTACCGTCGAATAGTACTAGTATGAAAACAAACACCAATTTAAGAATTTAGAAATACAAGATAAGTATGATGAACCAATGCGGCAATAGAATAATCTAGATAACTGTCAACCATAGCAAGCTTATTAAAAGCTATCAACAACATTTATAGGATTTAAGATGAGATCCTATATAACCATCTTCACACAAAGCGGCCCTGCTTCCTTACCCGATGTATACAGGTGGAGGTGTACGTACAATACCACAACTCTAATCAAGTGGCCCTGCCGCCTCACCTCAATGTATGCGGGTGGATGTATAACCACAGTACCAAGAACCTACATAAAGCGGCTATGCCGCCTCACCCCAATATATGCGGGTAGAAATGTATCAACGATACCAATGCCAACACAAAGCGGCTATGCCGCCTTACCCCAATGTATGCGGGTGGTGGTTCCACAACAATACCAAAACCATATACAAAGCGGTCGTACCGCCTCACCCCAATGTAAGCGGGTGGAAGTGTAGTCCCACAATACCATAATCCCTACACAAAGCGGTCATGCCACCTCACCCCAATATATATATATATATATATATATACGGGTTGTATCACAATCACAATCTCTACATAACTTGGCATAATACCTTTCACATAAATGACGACTACAAATTATAACATATGGATACGTAATCCATAGTTTGCGACACATCCTTAATTTATAATGCAATATGATAAGAGCATTTGAAATACGAATTGAACATATATCTTCATCACAAAACTTATCGGAATACTCGATTTATAATCAACATCTCGGAACTTACAAGGATAATGAGAATTCCAACTCTTAAAGAAGAGTTTAGCCAACATACCTCAATTGAGCTTCCTGAAACTCTAAAACATTCCGGAATTCTTAGCAACTTCAATCTATTTTAGAAATATAACCAATTGAACCACAATTAGGAAGATGATCATATTTCTAGCTCATTTGAGCATTTTATCAAATACAAGGTGTGCATAAGGTTTCAAGGTCCCTTTTATGGAGGATTCCATCATCCCACAACCCAATCTTTACCATGCTTAGTTCAACAATCTTTATACACCCCTTGATATCACATGCATGTAAAATAATCAACTCCCATGCCCAAACATTATCTTGCTAATTACCCATGTTCAGATGATTTTGAAATTAGGGTTTATGGTGTAGAATCTTACCTCTAGGATGAAGACCTAGTGAGCTTGCCTTCTTAATTTTCCAAAATTTGAGCAAGAATTGAAGAACAACTATTGGAGAACACCTTCTCACTCTAGGGCACCCTCTCTCACTCTAAAATGTCAGATAATGGCTCAAACATGACCCAAAGAGTCTATTTAACGAAATAGGGTCGGGTTTTAAAAATTTAAAAATGGAGCTCCGGAACAAGGTATGCGATCGCAAATCCGATATGCGGACCGCATATCGGTCGCATAGTTGGTTACAAAATAGCCAAAAGAACTGTCTGTGTATGCGGTCACTATGCAGTCCGCATAACCGTTATGCGGTCGCATAATGTACTGCATAACAGTTATGCGGTCGCATAGTCGACCGCATAATTGCCTCCAATTGGCCCAATTAACTGCCTCGCTCTGCGGCCATTATACGATCCGCAGAATGATTCTGCGGTCGCATAATGGACCGCAGAAATGCACTTTTCCGCCATAAAACATTATTTTCTTTGCAAAATTTATCGGGCTTACCACTTAAGTACTTTAACATTTTCTGGGGTGTTACATTCTCCCCCGCTTAGGATCATTCGTCCTTGAATGAGGGTAAAAATCTGTCATTAGCATCTTATGCAACGTAGTTTGTTTTATACCACAAACTAGTAGTCCCAAATTTGACTAACTCCCTAAATTTCCAAAATTTTCGCCCGAGTTTCTTTTCTAATTAGGCCTATCCAGCTGTCAAGGAGTCCCAGAAACACATCCTAACAACATATACATATTCTAATGACATAACATAATACAAAACAACATCAACTGTGGCATCATCAGCAATATATTTCCAAAAGGAACACCCTTAACACCAAATGTACTAGTAATACATATTTCATAGGAATATCCCTTAGCATTTTCATAAGGCACAACTCATAATTACATGGTTATTCAAATAAATAAGGATACTTTTTNCAGATATAGGATGTGTGTTTGGCATCACATCAATCCCAAAAATCAATCTCCATGTCTGGTGGGATCCTAGGGAGTTCATCCGGAAAGACTCCTGAAAATTCATTCACAACAGGCACAGACTCAAGTGTAGGTNTAATCTGTTGGTTTCGCCATAGCACTTCCACGGATGCAATTTCTTTGTTTCTCAACTTTCAAACTTGCCGATCAATAATAAAAACTGGAATCTCTTTATAAGTCAATTCTTCATTTACTTCAATAGTCTCAACCGGAACAATTACTGTCGGGTCTCCAACTACTTTCTTTAACATAGACACATGAAACACCAGGTGTACTAATGACATCTCAGGTGGTAGCTCAAGCTTGTATGCTACCTCACTGATCCTCTGAATGATTTTTTACGGTCCGACATACCTCGGACTCAATTTCCCTTTCTTACCAAATCGCATTACACCCTTCATGGGGGAAACTTTCAAAAATACCCAATCTTCTTATTTGAATTCGAAATCTCTACGACGAACATCCGAATACGATTTCTGATGACTCTGAGCAGTCTTCAACTGCTCCTTAATGATTTTAACTTTTTCCATAGCCTGATACACGAGGTCTGGCCCTATCAACTCTGCTTCCCCAATTTCGAACCACCCAATGGGATATATACATCTCCTACCATATAAAGCGTTGAACGGTGTCATTTGAATTCTAGCATGATAACTATTGTTATATACAAATTCTATGAGTGGTAAATAATCATCCCAGCCATCTTTGAAGTCTATAACACAAGCGCGCAACATATCCTCAAGCGTCTGAATAGTCTGCTCTGCCTGCCCGTCAGTCTGCGGGTGAAAGGCTGTACTAAGATTCACTTGAGTACCCAAACTTTGCTGAAATTTCTTCCAAAACTTAGCAGTGAATTGTGCCACCCGATACGAAATGATGGAAACTGGGGTGCCATGCAACCTGACTATTTCTTTGATATACAACTGAGCATACTGCTCCACTGTGTCGGTAGACTTAACCGGAAAAAAGTGTGCTAATTTCGTGAGTCGATCCACAATCACCCAAATTAATGCAAACTTGCGTGGAGTGCGTGGTAATCCTACCACAAAGTCCATATTAATCATTTCCCATTTTCACATTGGAATTTCTATGTTCTGTGCCAACCCACCAGGCCTTTGGTGTTAGGCCTTCACTTGCTGACAGTTCGGACATCGTGCTATAAAGTCCGCCACATTCCTCTTTATATCATTCCACCAATAGACTTCCGTAAGATCATGATATATTTTTGTAGAATCTGGGTACACAGAATACCTAGAAGTGTGAGCTTCAGTCAAAATTCTTTCACGGAGACCATCCACATTTGGAACACAGAGTCGCCCTTGGTACGTTAGTGTACCATCATCCATGCCAAGAGAAAATGCCATGGTCTTATGTTTATGAATCCCCTCTTTCAACTGCACCAACAATGGATCGTTGTATTGCTTCTCTTTGACTTCCACAACAAGCGATAATTCAGCCCTATTTTGCATAATTACCCCTCCTTCATTGGAGTCCGCAAGACGAGCTCCCAATCGGTGAACTTTCTTGGCTAATGGCCTATGATATGCCTCCAAGTGAGCCAAACAACCCATAGATTTCCGGCTAAGAGCATCCGCCACAACATTAGCCTTCCCCAGATGGT
This sequence comes from Nicotiana otophora, assembly GCA_000715115.1. NCBI lineage: Eukaryota > Viridiplantae > Streptophyta > Magnoliopsida > Solanales > Solanaceae > Nicotiana > Nicotiana otophora. The sequence goes on from AWOL01S0025436.1 coordinate 31,425, forward strand.
ATAAAATATCAATGTCATAATCCTCGAGTAATTCAAGCCATCTTCTCTGCCTCAGATTCAATTCCTTCTGTTTGATAATATATTGAAGGCTCTTATGGTCCGTGAATATATCCACATGGACCCCATATAAATAATGACGCCAAGTTTTCAATGCAAATACCACCGCCGCAAGTTCTAAATCATGTGTTGGATAGTTCTTTTCATGATTCTTTAGTTGCCTAGAAGCATAAGATATCACCTTCCCATGTTGCATTAATAAACATCCAAGCCCGATTCTTGAAGCATCACAATATACCACAAATCCATCTATACCCCCTGGTAGAGTCAACACCGGTGCCGTAGTCAGTCTTGCTTTCAATTCTTGGAAACTCTTTTCACGAGCATCTGACCATTAGAACTTAATTGCCTTCTGCGTCAGTTTAGTCAATGAAGAGGCAAGAGTAGAAAAACCCTCCACAAACTTTCTGTAATATCCTGCTAAGCCTAAGAAACTGCGAATCTCTATTGGAGTTGTAGGCCTCGGCCAATTCTTCACCTCTAAAATTTTCTGAGGATCCACCTTAATTCCCTCACTAGAAACTACATGACCCAAGAATATGACCGATTCAAGCCAAAATTCACACTTTGAAAACTTTGCATATAACTGGTGATGATGCAGAGTTTGCAGAACTACCCTGAGATGATCGGCATGGTCTTCTCGACTTTGTGAATATACAAGAATATCGTCAATAAAAACTATCACAAAAGAGTCGAGTAATGGCTTGAAAATGCGATTCATAAGATCCATAAAGGCTGCTGGGGCATTTGTTAGCCCAAAAGACATCATCCGAAATTCAAAATGCCCATATCGGGTTCTAAAAGCTATTTTCAAAATGTCCCGCTCCCTGATCTTCAATTGGTGATACCCAGATCTTAAATAAATCTTGGAGAAGTACATGGTACCTTGCAATTGATCAAACAAATCATCTATCCTTGGCAGTGGGTACTTATTCTTGATTGTGACCTTATTAAGTTGCCGATAGTCAATACACATTCTCGGTAACCCATCTTTCTTTCTTACAAAAAGGACCGGTGTGCCCTAAGGTGACACACTTGGCCGGATAAAACCCTTTTCTAACAAATCTCTCAATTGTTCCTTTAGCTCCTTCAATTCTGCCGGTGCCATTTTGTAGGGTGGAACAGATATAGGATGTGTGTTTGGCATCACATCAATCCCAAAAATCAATCTCCATGTCTGGTGGGATCCTAGGGAGTTCATCCGGAAAGACTCCTGAAAATTCATTCACAACAGGCACAGACTCAAGTGTAGGTGCCTCAACATCGGTGTCCGTAACCCGGACCAAATGGTAAATACATCCCTTGCTTATCATCTTTGTGGCCTTAAGGTAGGAAATAAACCTACCCTTTGGCACTACATCATCACCCTTCCACTCAATAACTGGCTCATTTGGAAATTCAAACCTAACAGTCCTGGTTCGGCAATCAAGCTTGGCAAAACAAGAATAAAGCCAATCTATCCCCATTATCACATCAAAATCGACTATTCTCAATTCAATAAGATCGACCACGGTGTCTCGACCACGCAATGTGACAACACAATCCCTATGCGGCCAAAATAGATTCACCAACCGGAGTAGATACAGAGAATGGCTCATAAAGCTATTTTGGTTCTATCCCAAATTCCATAGAAACATAAGGAGTGACATATGACAAAGTGGAACCGGGATCAATAAGAGCATATACATCATGAGATTGGACAGTCAATATACCTGTGACAACATTTGGAGAAGCCTCTGATTCTTGACATCTCCGCATAGTATAAAAACTGTTGGGTCCTCCCGAATTTTGTGCACCACCTCTAGCTGCACCACGCCCTGCGGGTGCTGGGGAGCTTCGAGCTGGAGGTGCTGTGGCTGTAGTAGCTGCAGAATTAGCCGGCTGTGTCGCGCCTCTGCCCATATTTCGGCTGGTTGAGTGGAAATCTCTCTGAATATGACCCCGCAAACCACCCCCATAGCATACTGGTAGGTCCATGAAACAGGAACCAAAGTGCATCCTCCCACACTTAGGGCATAGAAGCCTCCGCTGCTGAAACCTTCTGTCGGGCCGACCCTGCTGGTGGGGTCCCCTGTTGCCCTGACTGGTTCCAGATGACTGTGCATCCATCAAAGACTGGGCGAATGATTGGGATTGTCCTGATGACGCTCCCCTGAATGCTGACCTACCACCACTACCACCGGAAGAACCACCAAAGTTGCCCGCGGACCGGGCCTTGCTGCTACTCTAACGCTCAATTCTATTCTTTAATTTGCGGGTCTCTGTGGCTTGAGCAAATGCCACTATCTTACCATAGTTCATATCGGAATTCAAGGCAGTTGTAGAGGCCTCATTGATAACCAAGAGGCTAAGGCCCTGTACAAACCGGCGCACTCTAGCCTCCATTATGGGCAACATGTGAATAACATACTTGGACAGGCGGGCAAACTCCATATGGTACTCCCACACATTCACACTACCCTGCTTCAGGCTTTCAAACTCAGCGGAACGAGCTATTTAGGCAGGCAAGAAATGATCCATAAAGGCATTTGTGAACTCACCCCACCTTGCTTGAGGGCTTCCCTCCTCACGGGATTCCTCCCACAACTCAAACCAAGAATAGGCCACCCTTTTCAGGCGGTAAGAAGCCAACCCTACTCCCCCCGTCTCTGTAGCATGCATAACCCTAAGAGTTTTGCGCATCTCATCAACGAAGTCCTGGGGATCCTCATCGGGATCAGTACCCGTAAATACTAGAGCATCTAATTGAAGAAACTTGTTCACCCTGGAACTAGCGGATTTTCCTGGATGACTGGAAGGAGTAGGCCCAACACTCGATCTCTAGGCTTGAGAAGCCACTATCTGTGTCAACATTTGTATGGCTCCCCTAATATTAATATCAGACACACCAGAATCGGAAGTTGGAGCTAGAGATGGAACTGGAATATCAGTTGGAGGAACTGTTACACCTTCTGTAGGTGTAGGGACATGTGCGGTCTGATCAGTTGTAGTAGATTCAGGCAGTGTAGTAACTGGAGGAATATTCTCACTCCTCGGGTGCTCACCCGCATCATCAATTATAGGATTAATTGTGACTCTTGGGGTGACATTGGATCTTTGGCTAGTTCTTGCCTTCTTCTTAGGTGCCATGTACTGAACATTAGAGCAACACAGGAGTTAAAGGAGGAACAATCTTACAACGAGCTTTATCGCACGATCAAGAACATCAAAGAAGGGTATTATTCCTAAATGCCCATGTAGCATCCTAATTATAGGATGTGGTCAACAACACACCGATAATAAGGACTCTACTAGACACGGCTCCGAGACATTCTAGGACACATTAAAACCTTAGGCTCTGATACCAAGTTTGTCATGCTCCAAAATCGTGGAGCGCGATCGGCACTCAACCAAGTGAACCCGACCGAGTAAGCCTGGTAGATTTCTTTTACCCAAACTCATTCATGAATAANTAGAGTCAACACCGGTGCCGTAGTCAGTCTTGCTTTCAATTCTTGGAAACTCTTTTCACGAGCATCTGACCATTAGAACTTAATTGCCTTCTGCGTCAGTTTAGTCAATGAAGAGGCAAGAGTAGAAAAACCCTCCACAAACTTTCTGTAATATCCTGCTAAGCCTAAGAAACTGCGAATCTCTATTGGAGTTGTAGGCCTCGGCCAATTCTTCACCTCTAAAATTTTCTGAGGATCCACCTTAATTCCCTCACTAGAAACTACATGACCCAAGAATATGACCGATTCAAGCCAAAATTCACACTTTGAAAACTTTGCATATAACTGGTGATGATGCAGAGTTTGCAGAACTACCCTGAGATGATCGGCATGGTCTTCTCGACTTTGTGAATATACAAGAATATCGTCAATAAAAACTATCACAAAAGAGTCGAGTAATGGCTTGAAAATGCGATTCATAAGATCCATAAAGGCTGCTGGGGCATTTGTTAGCCCAAAAGACATCATCCGAAATTCAAAATGCCCATATCGGGTTCTAAAAGCTATTTTCAAAATGTCCCGCTCCCTGATCTTCAATTGGTGATACCCAGATCTTAAATAAATCTTGGAGAAGTACATGGTACCTTGCAATTGATCAAACAAATCATCTATCCTTGGCAGTGGGTACTTATTCTTGATTGTGACCTTATTAAGTTGCCGATAGTCAATACACATTCTCGGTAACCCATCTTTCTTTCTTACAAAAAGGACCGGTGTGCCCTAAGGTGACACACTTGGCCGGATAAAACCCTTTTCTAACAAATCTCTCAATTGTTCCTTTAGCTCCTTCAATTCTGCCGGTGCCATTTTGTAGGGTGGAACAGATATAGGATNTTCCAGATGACTGTGCATCCATCAAAGACTGGGCGAATGATTGGGATTGTCCTGATGACGCTCCCCTGAATGCTGACCTACCACCACTACCACCGGAAGAACCACCAAAGTTGCCCGCGGACCGGGCCTTGCTGCTACTCTAACGCTCAATTCTATTCTTTAATTTGCGGGTCTCTGTGGCTTGAGCAAATGCCACTATCTTACCATAGTTCATATCGGAATTCAAGGCAGTTGTAGAGGCCTCATTGATAACCAAGAGGCTAAGGCCCTGTACAAACCGGCGCACTCTAGCCTCCATTATGGGCAACATGTGAATAACATACTTGGACAGGCGGGCAAACTCCATATGGTACTCCCACACATTCACACTACCCTGCTTCAGGCTTTCAAACTCAGCGGAACGAGCTATTTAGGCAGGCAAGAAATGATCCATAAAGGCATTTGTGAACTCACCCCACCTTGCTTGAGGGCTTCCCTCCTCACGGGATTCCTCCCACAACTCAAACCAAGAATAGGCCACCCTTTTCAGGCGGTAAGAAGCCAACCCTACTCCCCCCGTCTCTGTAGCATGCATAACCCTAAGAGTTTTGCGCATCTCATCAACGAAGTCCTGGGGATCCTCATCGGGATCAGTACCCGTAAATACTAGAGCATCTAATTGAAGAAACTTGTTCACCCTGGAACTAGCGGATTTTCCTGGATGACTGGAAGGAGTAGGCCCAACACTCGATCTCTAGGCTTGAGAAGCCACTATCTGTGTCAACATTTGTATGGCTCCCCTAATATTAATATCAGACACACCAGAATCGGAAGTTGGAGCTAGAGATGGAACTGGAATATCAGTTGGAGGAACTGTTACACCTTCTGTAGGTGTAGGGACATGTGCGGTCTGATCAGTTGTAGTAGATTCAGGCAGTGTAGTAACTGGAGGAATATTCTCACTCCTCGGGTGCTCACCCGCATCATCAATTATAGGATTAATTGTGACTCTTGGGGTGACATTGGATCTTTGGCTAGTTCTTGCCTTCTTCTTAGGTGCCATGTACTGAACATTAGAGCAACACAGGAGTTAAAGGAGGAACAATCTTACAACGAGCTTTATCGCACGATCAAGAACATCAAAGAAGGGTATTATTCCTAAATGCCCATGTAGCATCCTAATTATAGGATGTGGTCAACAACACACCGATAATAAGGACTCTACTAGACACGGCTCCGAGACATTCTAGGACACATTAAAACCTTAGGCTCTGATACCAAGTTTGTCATGCTCCAAAATCGTGGAGCGCGATCGGCACTCAACCAAGTGAACCCGACCGAGTAAGCCTGGTAGATTTCTTTTACCCAAACTCATTCATGAATAAAGAGAATTTATGTTTTCCTTAATTAAACAATAAAGTGGCTGTGTGTGCAGTTACCAATGTCTTACCATAAGTTTCACCATTTTTAAAGACTCAAATGGACAAGTAATACAATCACAACGTAGCATAGTTTGTCTTTTCTAGTACCAATACACAACCCACACTATGTCTACGGAGCCTCTATAGATAAAGAAGAGTACAATGATAATGTCGACAACAACGTCCCTGCTATACCTCAACCATAATACATAAAGAACAAAACATACATGACCTCGTGATGAAGTGGGGATCACCAAGTCAGCTGGGAAGAAGATGTACTACTATCACTGATCAATGTCTCCTGTTGTGGAACTACCTGCATCCATTTAAACATGCAGCGCCCCGGACAAAAGGGACGTTAGTACCGTCGAATAGTCGTACTAGTATAAAAACTAAACACCAATTTAAGAATTTAGAAATACAAGATAAGTATGATGAACCAGTGCGACAATAGAATAATCTAGATAACTGTCTCAACCATAGCAAACTTATTAAAAGCTATCAACAATATTTATAGGATTTAAGATGAGATCCTATATAACCATTTTCACACAAAGCAGCCCCACCGCCTCACCCGATGTATGCAGGTGGAGGTGTACGTACAATACCACAACTCTAATCAAGCGGCCCTTCCGCCTCACCTCAATGTATGCGGGTGGATGTATAACCACAGTACCAAGTACCTACACAAAGCGGCTTTGCCGCGTCACCCCAATATATGCGGGTGGAAATGCATCAACGATACCAATGCCAACACAAAGTGGCTATGCCACCTCACCCCAATGTATGCGGGTGGTGGTGCCACAACAATACCAAAACCATACACAAAGTGGTCGTACCGCCTCACCC
>AWOL01S0025436.1:40217-76583 GCA_000715115.1 Nicotiana otophora
TATATATATATATACGGGTGGAGGTGTATCACAATCACAATCTCTACACAACTTGGCATAATACCTTTCACATAAATCACGACTAGAAATTATAACATGTGGATACGTAATCCATAGTTTGGGACACATCCTTAATTTATAATGCAATATGATAAGAGCAATTGAAATACGAATTGAACATATATCTTTATCACAAAACTTATCAGAATACTCGATTTATAATCAACATCTGAGAACTTACAAGGATAATGAGAATTCCAACTTTTAAAGAAGAGTTTAGCCAACATACCTCAATTGAGCTTCCTTAAACTCTAAAACAATCCGGAATTCTTAGCAACTTCAATCTATTTTAGAAATATAACAAATTGAACCACAATTAGGAAGATGATCATGTTTCTACCTCATTTGAGGATTTTATCAAACACAAGGTGTGCATAAGGTTTCAAGGTCCCTTTTATGGAGGATTCCATCATCCCACAACCCAGTATTTACCATGCTTAGTTCAACAATCTTCCTACACCCTTTGATATCACATGCATGTAAAATAATCAACTCTCATGCCGAAACATTATCTTGCTAATTACCCATGTTCAGATGATTTTGAAATTAGGGTTTAAGGTGTAGAATCTGACCTCTTGGATGAAGACCTAGTGAGCTTGCCTTTTAATCTTCCAAAAGTTGAGCAATAATTTAAGAACAAATATTGGTGAACACCTTCTCACTCTAGGGCACCCTCTCGCACTCTAAAATGTCAGATAATGGCTCAAAAATGACCCAAAGAGTGTATTTAACAAAATAGGGCTAGGTTTTAAAAACCCAAAAATAGAGCTCCGGAACAAGGTATGCGATCGCATAACCGATATGCGGACCGCATATCGGTCGCATAGTTGGTTACAAAATAGCCAAAAGAATTGTCTGTGTATGCGGTCACTATGCGATCCGCATAACTGTTATGCGGTCGCATAATGTATTGCATAACAGTTATGCAACCGCATAGTCAACCACATTGTTTCTTCCAATTGGCCCAATTAACTGCCTCACTCTGCGGCCATTATGCGGTCCGTAGAGTGATTCTGCGATCGCATAAATAGACTGCAGAAATGCACTTTTTCGCCAAAAACATTTCTTTACTTTTCGGTGCATTATTCAACCCAAAAGGTCCGAGTCCGACATTATGAAACATTATTTGCTTTGCAAAATTTACCGGGCTTACCACTTAAGTACTTCGAAATGTTCCGGGGTGTTACAGTGACATCCATCTTGTAGTGCACCTTCTAAATGAGGCTTTTACGTCGGTTACTCTAACCGACCGAGTCAGACTCAGTACTTGCAACCACGCTCGTAAAGATGTTATTTTGAGGGTGGTGATACTAGGTACATGGTGAGAGATTGTCCCAGGCTTCGAAGGGGTGGAATTCTATAGGGTACTCGGGCTATAATTTCTTCTCCAATTTCTACTCCACCTGTATAGTTATCTAGGGGTAGAGGACATGCGGGTAGAAGACGTCCTAGAGGGGGAGGCTAGACTGTTGTTTATGCTTTCCCTGGTAAGACTAAGGCAGTTACATCAGATGTTATCATCACAAGTATTGTTCTGGTTTGTCATAGGGATGCATCAGTTTTATTTGATTTGGGTTCCACTTATTCATAAGTGTCATCTTAGTTTACTTCATATTTGGATATGTCTCGTGATTCCTTGAGTACTCTTGTTTACGTGTCTACGCCCGTTGGGGATTCTATTGTGGTGGATCGGGTCTATCATTCTTGTTTGGTCATGATTGGGGGCTATGAGACTAGGGTTGACCTTATGTTACTCAATATGATTAATTTTGATGTGATTTTGGGCATGGATTGGTTGTCACCATATCACGCTATTCTTGATTGTCACGTTAAAATCATGACGTTGGCTATGAAGGGGTTGCCGAGGTTGGAGTAGAGAGAATCTTTGGATCATGTTCCTAGTAGGGTGGTGTCATTTTGAAGGCACAGCGGATAGTTGAGAAGGAGTTCTTGGCATTCTTGGCCTTTGTGAGGGATGTTAGTGTTGATACTCCTACCATTGAGTCAGTTTTGATAGTGAGAAAATCACATATTTGTTTCTAGTAGACCTACTGGGCATGCCACTCGATAGAGATATTAATTTTGGTATTGTCTTGGTGTTGGGCACTCAGCCCATATCTATTCCAAGTACCCACTACCGCGTATTGATGATTTATTTGATCAGCTCCAGGGTGCTAGGGTTTTCTTGAAAATTGATTTGAGATCGAAGTACTTTCAGTTGAAGATCTAGGCTTTAGATATTTTGAAGACGGCTTTTAGAACACTCTATGGTTACTATGAGTTTTTAGTGATCTTGTTTGGTTTGACCAATGCCCCAGCAACCTTTACTCACTTGATGAATAACTTGTTTCAGATATATCTTAATTCCTTCATCATTATGTTCGTTGATGATATACTGGTGTATTCTCACAGCCGAGATGAGCATGAACAACACTTGAGGATTGTGCTCTAGACTTTGAGGGAGAAGAAGCTATATTCTAAATTCTCCAAGTGCAAGTTTTGGCTTCATTCGTTAGCATTCTTGGGCAACCGGGTGTCCAGTGAGGTGATTAAAGTTGATCCAAAGAAGATTGAGGCTGTTCAGAGTTATCCCAGGGCTTCTATCTCTACTGAGATCCAGAGTTTTCTAGGGAGCTGGGTATTATTGTCGTTTTGTGGAGTGGTTTTCACTTATAGCGGCTCCATTGAATAGATTAACTCAGAAGGGTGCCCCATTCAGGTGGTCTGGCAAGTGTGAGAAGATCTTTCAGAATCTTAAGACTGCCTTAACTATAGCTCCAGTTCTGGTTTTTCCTTCGGCATCAGGTTCTTATACAGTCTATTATGATGCTTCACAGATGGGCATTGGGTGTGTGTTGATGCAGGAGGGTAGAGTAATTGCTTAGGCTTTACGTTAGTTCAAGTCGAATGAGAAAAACTACCTAGTGCACGATTTAGAATTGGCAGATATTGTTCATGCTCTTAAGATTTGGAGGCACTATCTTTACGGCGTATCTTATGGGGTGTTCATTGATCATATTAGTCTTCAACACTTATTCAAGCAAAAGGATCTGAACATGAGGCAACTGAGGTGGTTAGAGCTATTAAAGGTCTATGATATCACCATTCTTTATCATCTCGGGAAGGCCAATATGGTGGCTGATGCTTTGAGTAGGAAGGCTGAGAGAATGGGTAGTCTTGCTTTTGTCCCAGCTGGGTAGAGACTGTTAGCTTTGAATGTTCAGGCTTTGGCCAATAGGTTCGTATGGTTGAATATTTCGAAGCCTAGCCGGGTTCTTGCTTGCATAGTTTCATGGTCGTCTTTATTTGAGCGCGTCAAGGCACATCAATATGATGATCCCCATTTGCTTGTCATTGCCGCACGGTGATTCCAAGGAGGTGACTATTAGTGATGATGGGGTGAGGCTTCAGGGCCGAATTTGTGTGCCCAATATTGATGGGTTATGATAGTAGATTCTTGAGTAGGCCCACAGTTCGGGGTATTCTATTCATCCACGCACTACAAAGATGTACCGTGATTTGAAGCATCACTACTGGTGGAGAAGAAAGAAGAAAGATATTGTGGAGTATGTAGCTTGGTGTTTGAATTATCAGCATGATAAGTACAACCATCATACATCGGGTGGGTTGCTCCATAGGCTTGATATTCGGAGTGGAAGTTGGAACGTATCACTATAGATTTTGTAGTTGGGCTTTCACGGACCTTGAGGAGATTCGATGCAGTATGGGTTATTGTGGATAGACTGACCAAGTTTGCACACTTCATTCCAGTCATGCCTACCTACTCTTCAGAGCAGCTGGCTCAAATTTATATTCAGGAGATTGTTCGCCTTCATGATGTGCATGTGTTTATTATCTCGAATAGAGGCATGCGGTTTATATTGCATTTTTGGAGAGCAGTGCAGCGCGAGTTGGGCACATAGGTCGAGCTGAGTATGAATATGCCTTGACGGACAGGCGGTTCGAGCGCACTATTCATATTTTGGAGGACATGTTACGAGCATGTGTCATTGACTTCGGAGGATCATGTGATCAGTTTCTACCATTAGAAGAGTTTTCCTATAACAACAACTATTAGTCGAGTATCCAGATGACTCCGTATGAGGCCTTATATGGGAGGCGATGTCATTCTCTGGTTGTTTGGTTTGAGCCTGGGGAGGCTAGTTTGTTGGGCACTGATTTGGTCCGTGTTGCCTTGGAGAAGGTGAAATTTATTTAGGAGCTTCTTCGTACAGCGCAGTCCAGACAGAAGAGTCATGTTGTCAGGAAGACTCGTGATGTGACATTCATGGTGAGTGAGAGCATTCTACTCAGAGTTTTGCCAATGAAGGGTGTGATGAGGTTAGGGATGAAGGGCAACTTGAGCCCTCGGTATATTGGTCCTTTAGATATTCTTGAGAGAGTGCGAGAAGTGGCCTAAAGACTTGCATTTCCACCCAACTTATCGAGAGTACCCCAGGTGTTCCATGTTTCCATGCTCCATAAGTATTATGATGATCCGTTGCATGTGTTAGATTTCAACTTTGTGCAATTGGACAAGGATTTGACCTATGTTGAGGAGCCGGTGGCTATTTTTGGATAGGTAGGTTCGGAATTGAAGTCGAAGAACATTACATCGGTGAAGGTTCAGTGGAGAGGTCAACCGGTCGAAGAGGCAACTTGGGAGGCCGAGCATGCTATGCAGAGCCGTTATCCTCATCTTTTTGGCACTTTAGTTATGTCTCAATACTCATTCGAGGATGAATGTTCTTTTAAGAGGGGGAGAATGTAACAACCTAACCATTTATTTTGAGTATTTTAGACCCATTTTTCCTATTTGATGCTTTGCATATGTGTATTTGTGATTATGTGACTTGACGAGGTGATTGGTTTAGTTTCGAGAGAGTTTTGGATTGAATTAGGAAACTTAGTCCCTTGGTTGGAGGCTTAAGTTATCAGAGTTGATCGGAGTTTGACTTTTGTGTAGACGACTCCAAAATGGTATTTCAATGGTTCTAATTGCTTCGTATGGTGATTTTTGACTTAGGCGTATGTCCGGATTTGTATTTGGAGGTTCCTAGGTTGTTTTGGTTTGAATTGGAGAAAGTTGGAAAGTTGAAGGTTTGGAAGGTTTGTCCGAGAGTTGACTTTGTTGATATCAGGATCGTATTGAGGTTCCGACAGTTGGTATAGGTTTGACCGAGAGTTGACTTTGTTGATATTTGTAGACATCTATTCTCTAGAGAAATTATCACAATTGACTGTGTGAAGTCAAGAGATAATATATGTGATCCACTTACAAAAGGCCTAACTAGAAAGGTAGTTGAGAGATTATCAAAGAGAATGGAACTATGGCCGAGGACAAGTCATTGTCTCGGTAACTCTACCTAGAAGACAAGAGATCCCAAGATCTATGTTCAAGGAGATCAAACAAAGTCATTAGTGACGATTTAACATTGTCACATAAGATTTTGGCCCATTCTCGTGGTGAAGATAATATTCAGTAACAAGGATAGAGCGTTAAGACTTTTTAATGATTTCTAAGTTTGATATAGAATTGTCAAATAGTATATCTACCAGATTACACGTTTAGGAATCAAATATGTGAAGTGTAAGCCTCTTCAAGGAGAATTCTGTAAGGCTATTTCTCTATGCGCTTATGAAACCAGGCAGTGTTCAAGGCTGAAACGAATACAACAATGAGAATCAAAGACGATTAAGTGTTGATTGTGTGACTTATGATTGTGTCACGACCTAAAATCTCAATCCGTCATGATGGCGCCTAACACACCGGCTGGGCTAGCCAAAACATAACAATAAAGAACCTGTGTAACATAAATTGTATAAATAACATAAGTCTGAAAACTCAATTTAACAAAATACTGCGAAAACAAGGTAAATCCCTCAAAGATTGATACATACAGAGTCATGAGCTCTACAACGGAATACAAATATGAAAACAAAGTAGTAATAATACTGTTTGAACTGAAGCGACGGTACACAAGAAAAGACAAGTCAAAACTGCAGCCAATGATGCAGCTCTACCTCGGCTCTGGAAGCTGGGTCCAACAGATAGATCCACTACTGATAACTGGTCCTCACACCTGGATCTGCAATATTAAGTACAGAGTGTAGTATGAGTACAACTGACCCAATGTACTTAATAAGTATCGTAGCTAATCTCGACGACATAAAAGAAGCACAAATTATAAATGGTACTACCTATAACCTGTACAGTTTCATCATTTTAACAAGTACAGAACAATAATGAAATCAAGTCATAAAGCATAGGAAGAAACATCTATGTGTGTATTTGTACAGTTACTCAAATACTCTGCTCAGTTAATATTCATCATATAGAGATGATATGAAGTTAAATCAGGTAAATAAATCACGGAAATTGCAAGTAAAGATGAAATGCAAAATCCAAATAAACACTGGCAAGATTTCCTCAACCTTTCCATATCCTTACCAAACCACTAATCAGTTTTCCTTAATATCCACATGTACACCATCAAGAGAGAAATATGAGAGGGTGCACCTAGGGGGATGGATCCATATCCACACGCAAGCACGACCAATTCAACGTGCTACCAGCCCGGTGTGGTCATAGACTCGAAACCATAATCCGCTCGGCGTGGTCACAGGCTCGATACGATAATCCGCCCATCGTGGTCACATGCATAACAGTACAATAAGCCCGGCATGATCATGGGAATAACAAAACAATCCACCCAGTGTGGTTACAGGCATAACAACACAATCCACTCGGCATGGTCAAATGCATAACAACACAATCCGCCTGGCGTGGTCACAGGCATCCCGTTCAATCATATCACACAAGAGAAAATAAACAAGAATACATGTATATGATTAATGAATAACAGATCTCATGCTCATGGACTGGTATAAATGACATGCTAAAATGTAGGCATGTGCAAAGTGTGATATCATAGCTTAAATCGACAATTAGATCACAAAATATCATTTATCAAGTTCAGTCAGGGATTTAAACCTTTATGTAACCTCAAACATGGCTCAAATAGTTCACAACAATGTTACAAATATGAGAAACATCATAGCTTAAAGCATAACAGTCAATTCTAGTCATATGATAGCCTAAGCACAACCCAAGCATGGATAAATACCCCCGATGTTAGAAAACGGGCTCAAACCCCATACATGTGCGCACCCATAGCTCATAGCTATCACAAATAATTCAGGAAACTAGTGTATCAACCTAGTTTAGATAAGATACTTACCTCAAGCAAGCCAATTACTCCTCTAACAAACCCTTTTCGCATGTATCAACCTCCGGAAGGCTTGAATCTAGCCAAAATAACGTAATACTATCAATAAACGTTATAGGAAGTGATTCAAAAAAATAAAGCTAAGATCTTTAACCAAAGTCAAAAATACTCTAAAAGTCAACCAGGGGCCCACACCTCGGAACCCAACAAAATTTACAAATTCTGAACACCCATTCAATTACCAGTCCAACCATACTAAAATCATCCGATTCCAACCACAAATCGCCTATCAAATTCTCAAATTTCATTTTCCAATAACATAATCCAAAAATCCACAAATTCTAACTTAGTTTCATAAATAATAGGTGAAATAATCAACGGGTATTCAATAATTAAGGACAAAAGTGATTAAGAGTCACGTACCTCTTCAATCTAAGTGGAAACCTCTCCAAACATCGCCCCAGTCCGAACTCCAAAATTCTCAAAATGAAAGAAAGACTCAAACCCTCGATTGTTAAACAACTGCCCAGTGATCCCGCTTTTGCGACCTAGAAGTCCGCTTATGCGGAGCCGCTTCTGCAGTCAAAGATGTGCACTTGCGCAAACCACATAAGTCCCGCCCTTCCGCTTATGCGGTCGGTCTCCCGCATCTGCGCATGCGCGCCTGCGGAGAATATTCCATACCAGTGGTTCTCCCACTCTTGCGCTTCCATTCATCGCAGAAGTGACCTTCCGCATCTGCACATATACAAGCCTCCTTCTGCATCTGCGCACATAACGCGGCACCTGCGGTGCCTCATCTGCAGCCACTCCCACCGCAAGTGCGATCGCACCAGATGCCTGAAACTTCAGCACTTCTCCAAAGTGCAACCATCCTCTGTCAACGATCCGAATCACACCCGAGAACTCCGGACCCCATCAAAACATACCAACAAGTTCTAGAGAATAATAAGAACTTGCTCGAAGCCTCAAATCACATCAAACAATACCAAAATCACAAATCACACATTGATTTAAGCCTAATGAACGAATGATCTTCCAACTTCTTAAGCTAATGTCGAATCATATCAAACGTATTCCAATTGACCTCGAATTTTGCACACAAGTCATAAATGACACAACAGACCTATTCCAACTCGCAGAACCAAAATCTGAGCCCGGTATCAACAAAGTCAATTCTCGGTCAAATTTCTCAACCTTTAAAACCCTTAACTTTCTTTCGCCAATTCAATCCAAAACGACCTACGGACCTCCAAATCCCAATCCGAACATACATCTAAGTCCAAAATCACCATATGAATATACCAAAACAATAAAAACTCCATTCCGGAGTCATTTACCCAAATGTCAACATCCGGTCAACTCTTTCAACTTAAGCTTCCAACCTTGGGGCTAAGTGTCTCAATTCACCGCAAAACATCCTCGGAACAAAACCAACCACCCCGAAAAGTTATGTAACCACAAGTGAACATAGAATAAGCAATAAACATGGGAACGAGACTACAATACACAAGACGACCGACTGGGTCGTCATATTCTCCCCCTCTTAAACAAATGTGCATCCTCGAACGGGTCTAGAATCATACTTGGAGTCTCAAATAAGTGTGGATAGTTGCTCCGCTTCTCCCGCTAGGTCTCCCAAGTAGCCTCCTCAACTGGATGGTCTCTCTACTGAACATTAACTGAAGCTATATTCTTTGATCTCAACTTTCAAACTTGCCGATTCACAATGGCCACTGGCTCCACATCATAAGTCAAATCCCCATCTAACTGAACCGTGCTAAAGTCCAAAACATGAGACAGATTACCATAATACTTCTAGAGCACAGAAATATGAAACATTGGCTGAACACCCGATAGACTAGGTGGCAATGCGAGCTTGTGGGACAACTCTCCAATCCTTTCAAGCACCTTAAAAGGGCCAATATACCGAGGGCTCAACTTGCCCTTCCTTCCGAACCTCATCATATCCTTCATGGGTGAAACTGCGACGTGAACTGCGTGCCTCGATCAGAAATAATGGACACGGGCACACAATTAAGATGAACAATCTTGAGGATATAGATCTGAGCCAGCCACTTTGAATAATAGGTGGTCACAACCAGAATGAAATGTGCGGACTTAGTCAACCGGTCCACAATCACCCAAACTGCATCAAATTTCTTTAAAGTCCATGGGAGCCCAACAACAGAGTCCATGGTAACACGCTCCCATTTTCACTTGGGAATCTCAAGTCTCTGAAGCAAACTGCCCGGCCTCTGATGCTCATACTTCACCTACTGACAGTTCAAGCATAGTGCCACATGCTCTACTATATCTTTCTTCATTCTTCTCTGCCAATAGTATTGCTTCAAGTCTTGATACATATTTACAACACCCAGATGAATAGAATACCGCGAACTATGGGCCTTCTCAATAATAAATTCATGTAGCCCATCCACATAGGGCACCCTGCATCCGCAACACCCCATCATCTCCAATAGAAACCTCCTTGGCATCACCGTGGTGCATCATGTCCTTAAGGACAAGCAAATGGGGGTCGTCAAGAACTCGGCTAGGCTTCGAAACATCTAACCTCACGAACTGATTGGCCAAAGCCTGAACATCCAACACTAGTGATCAATCATCAATTTGAATATATGCAAGGATGCCCATACTCTCCACCTTTCTAGTCAAGGCATCGACCATGACATTGGACTTCCCAGGATGATACAAAATGGTGATATTATAGTCCTTTAACAGCTTTAACCACCTTCTCTACCCCTCATTTAGATCATTTTGCCTAAACAAGTGTTGTAGACTATGATGATTTGTAATCACCTAACAAGACACGCCGTAGAGATAATGCCTCCAAATCTTTAATGCGTGGATAATGGCTGCCAACTCTAGACATGAACGGGTGTAGTTCTTCTCATGGGGCTTCAACTGGCGCAACGCATAAGCAATCACCCTACCCTCATGCATCAAACACACCCAATACCAATCCGAGAAGCATCACAATAAACCGTATATGAACCCGATGTTAAAGGCAAAACTAAAACTAGAGTTGTGGTCAAGGCACTCTTGAGCTTCTAAAAGCTCTCCTTACCCTCATCAGACCACCTGAATGGGTCACCCTTCTAAGTCAATCTGGTCAAAGTTGTAGCAATGGACGAGAAAGCCCCCACAAAAAGACGATAATATCTAGCCAAATCAAGAAAACTCCGAATCTCAGTAGCTGAAGATGATCTGGGCCAACTCTGAACTGCCTTAATCTTCTTCGGATCCACCTTGATCCCCTAACTTGACACCACGTTCCCCAAGAACGCCACAAAATCAAGCCAAAACTCATACTTGAGGAATTTAGCATAAAGTTTCTTCTCCCACAAGGTCTATAGTACAATCCTCAGATGCTGCTCATGCTCCTCCCGGCTGCGGAGTGTACCTATATATCATCAATGAATACTATGACAAAAGAATCAAGATATGACTGAAATACACTTTTCACCAGGTGCATGAAAGTCGTTGGGGTGTTGGTCAGCCCAAAAGACATCACAAGAAACTCTAAGTGACCATACCGAGTCCTGAAAGCAGTCTTCAAAATATCCGAATCCCGAATCTTTAACTGGTGATACCCAAACCTCAAATCAATCTTAGAGAATACTCTAGCACCCCGAAGCTGGTCAAATAAGTCATAAGTGCACGTTAGTGGGTATTGTTTCTTAATTGTAACTTTGTTTAACTGTCTGTAATAAATGCACATCCCCATAGTACCATCCTTATTCTTCACAAATATAACTGGTGCACCCCAAGGCGACATATAAGGCCTAATGAATCCCTTATCAAGTAGCTCCTGAAGCTGTTCTTTCAATTCTTTCAACTCTGCTAGTGCCATACAATACGTAGGAATAGAGATGGGCTGAGCGCCCGGCACCAAGTCAATACCAAAATCAATGTCAATGTCGGGTAGCATGCCTAACAGGTTTGCAGGAAACACATCTGGAAAATCTCTCACTACCGCAACAGACTCAATGGTAGGGGTATCAGCACCAACAACCCTCACAAAGGCCAAATATGCCAGAAATCCCTTCCCAACCATCCGTTGGGCCTTCAAATATGAAATTACTCTATTGGGAACATAGCCAGGGAATCTCTCCACTTAACCCTAGGTAACTCCGGCATCGCCAACATCATGGTCTTAGCGTAAAAATCCAAGATAGCATGACATGGTGACAACCAATCCATGCCTAAAATCACGTCAAAATCAACATGCTAAGCAGTAACAGATCAACTCTCGTCTCTAATCCTCCAATAGTCACTACACATGACCGGTACACACAGTCCACAATAATAGAATCACCCACCGGTGTTGATACATGAAAAGGCACAACTAAAGAATCACAGGGCATATCCAAACAATGAGCAAAGTATGATGACACATATGAATAAGTGGAACCGCGATCAAATAATACCAATGCATCCCTGTGGCATACTAAAACAATACATGTGATTATGGCATCAGAGACAACAGCCTCTGGCCTGGCTGGAAATACATAGTAACGGGCCTGACCACCACCTAATCAACCTCCCATTCTAGGGCGGCCTTAATTTAACTAGGCCCCACCCCGAGCTGGCTGTGTGGGTAGTGTAGCTGATGGTGCTGGGATCATAGGCTGAGAACTCTGTTGTGGAACCCTACTGAATAGCCTGGGGCAATCTCTCTTTAGATCACTTAAGTCTTTACACTCGTAGAAACCCTTCCTGACAGGCTGTTGACCCTAATAGCCCGAAAAACTACCTTGGAAACCTGAGAAGAGGGGGCACGGTAAGAACTCTATGCCAGTAATGCACTGAATGATGATTGAGCTGGGCGAGCACTGTAGGAACTGTGGCTAACCGAAGAACCACGAGGAACATGGCGAGATGCCTGCAATGGTCTAGAGTAAAGACCTCTACTATAATAGGACAGGCCTCCAGATGAGGCACTGCTAAAACCACCTGAACTGCAAGGCCTTTTGGCCTCCGCTCTTCATGCTCTTGCCTACGAACCAGCTCTAAGCATCTAGCAATATCAACCACCTCATCAAAGCTCGCTCTTGTTGCCACCTCCTGTGCCATAATGAAGCATAATCCATAGTTGAGGCCATTAATGAACCTCCTAATCTTCTCCCTCTCAATGGGAACCAATCATACCGTATGACGAGCCTACTCTAAAAACCTAATCTCATACTGAGTTACTGTCATACCCTCCTAGCATAGCTTCTCAAACTGCCTACAACTTCTTTCTACAAGTCCGTGGGACAAACTTCTCTAAGAAGAGAACTGAGAACTCATGTCATATAAGTGGCACGGCATCGGCTAGACTGCTCAACTCATAAGCCTACCACCATCTGTAGGCTACCATGGTTAGCTGAAACAAAAGTGAATGAAACTCCACTGGTGTCCAGAATAACCGCGGTGCGAAGAATCCGCTGACACTGATTTATTAAATCCTAAGCATCCTCTGACTCTGCTCCACTGAACTCTAGAGGCTTAAGCATCCCAAACCACACTTGTCTCTTCTGCTCCCCATCACTCATATGGGTACCAACCTCGGCCCTAGCGCCAGCAACCGGCTGAACTGGTAATACACCCGGTGTCTGGAGTCCCTAAGCTAGATTCTCTAGAGTATGGGTGATAGGAGTTTGGGCACCTCCTCCGGCCTATGAAGTGGCTGGTGTAGCTTGAACAGAGAATGCCTGAGCTAGACTCGTGCAGACACTCAAAATCTAGGCTAAGGCCAGGAATCATAATGGGCACTACTGGTGCCTGAGCTGGTCCCACCAGCTCAACCACATCTGGTACCTGCTCTTAAGTTGGAGCAATTGGTGGCTCCACATGTGCTGATCTAGGTTTAGCATGAGCCACACCTCGTCTTCTACCGCGACCCTAACTGGTGGTACTAGTGGTCGTCCTCTTGACCCGGTCGCACGTATCCTCAACATTTGTAAGAGAATAGAAGAGTCAAGTTTAAATTTCGGAAATAACAAATCTACACGACAAGAATACATGAAAGTGAAGTTTCCTAACAGTTCGGTAGCCTCTCGAACATAACTACAAACGTCTCCGTACCGATCCGAAAGACTCTACTATACTTGCTTATGACTCGTAATACATATGATCCTTAGGCTCTGATACCAACTTTTTATGACTCAAAATCCGAATCCGTCGTGATGGCGCCTAACACACTGGCTAGGAAAGACGAAACATAACAATAAAGAACTAATATAGCATAAATTATAGAAATAACATAAGTTTGAAACAACAGTGTAACAAAAACCTGCCAATACAAGGTAAATCCCCCAGAAACTAGTAAATAAGGATTTATGAGCTCTACAACAAAATACAACTCTAAAAACTAAGTAATAATAATATTGTTTGAACTGAAGCACTGATACATAAGAAAATACAATTCACAACTGCGGCCAAGGATGCAACTCTACCTCACGTCTCGAAGCTAGGTCAAACAGATAGATTTACTGATGATAACTGGTCCCCGCACCAGGATCTTCACAATTAAGTGCAGTGTGTAGTATGAGTACAACCGACTCAATGTACTCAATAAGTATTGCAGCTAACCTCGACGAGGTAAAAGAAGCACGAACAAGTACAGAACAATAATGAAATCAAGTCATAAAGCACAAGAAGAAGTATTTGTGTGTATTTGTACATTTACTCAAATACTATGCTCAGTTAATGTTCATCATATAGAGATGATATACAGTTAAATGAAGTAAATATATCACAAAAATTGCAAGTAAAGATGAAATACAAAATCCAAACAAGCACTGGCAAGATTTTCTCAACCTTTCCATATCCACACCAAACCACTAATCCGTTTTCCTCAATATTTGCATGTACACCATCAAGAGAGAAACATGAAAGGGTGACCCTAGGGGGATGGATCCATATCCATAAGAAAGCACAACCAATTTAACGTGCTACCAGCCCGACATGGTTAAAGGGTCAATATCATAATCCTCCCGGCGTGGTCATAGGCATAATAGTATAATCCGCTCGGTGTTGTCACAAGCATAACAACACAATCCGCCCAACGTGATCATATGCATCCAGTCAAATCATATCACACAGGAGCAAATAAAGAAGAATACATGTATATAATGAATGAATAACAAATCTCATGCTCCTAGACTGGTATAAATGGCATGCTAAAGTGTAGCAATGTGCAAAATGTGCTATCATATGTCAAATCAGCAATTTCATCATAGAATAGCGTTTATCATGTTCGGTTAGGGATTTAAACCTCTATGTAACCTTAAACATGGCTCAAATAGTTCACAACAATATTTACACATATGAGAAACATCATAGCTTAAAGTTTAACAGTCAATTCTAGGCATATCATAACCTAAGCACAACCCGAACATGGATAAATATCCCGGTGTTAGCACATGGGCTCAAACCCCACATATGTGCGCACCCATAGCACGTAGCTATCACAAATAATTCAGGCAAATAGTGCCTCAACCAAGTTTAGATAAGATACTTACCTCAAGAAACCCAATTACTTCTCTAACATACCCTTTCCGTGTGTATCAACTTCCGGAAGGCTCGAATTTAGCTAACATAATGTAATAATATCAATAAAAGTTATAAGAAGTGATTCCAAAAGATAAAGCTAAGATCTTTAACTCAAGTTAAAAATTCAACACCGGATTTGCACCTCAGAACCCAACAAAATTTATAAATTCTGAACACCCATTCAATTACGAGTCCAACCATACCAAAGTCATCTAATTCCAACCAAAAATCGCCTCTCAAATCCTCAAATTTCACTCTCTAATAACATAATCCAATTATCCCCAAATGCTTACTTAATTTCATGAAAAATAGGTGAAATAATCAATGAGTATTCCAAATTCCCAAAATTAAAGAAAGACTCAAACACTCAATTTTTAAACAACTGCCTAGCAATCCCGTATTTGCGCCCTAGAAGTCAGCTTCTGCGGAGCCGCTTCTACGGTTAAAGATGCACATCTGTGCAAATCACTTAACTCCCGCCCCTCCGCTTCTACGGTCGGGCTCCCGCATCTACGCATTCGCTCCTGAGGAGGATAATCTGCACATGCGGTTCTCCCGCTCCTGCGTTTCATTTCATCGCAGAAGGGACCTCGCTTCTGCTAAGGCATACTTTGCATCTGCGATTCTACTACTCCCAGCCTCCATCCGCATCTATGCATATAACGCCGCACCTGTGGTGCCGCATCTGCTGCCACACCCACCGTAGATGCGATCGCACCAGATTCCTGAAACTTCAGCACTTCTCCAAAGTGCAACCATGCTCCGACAACCATCCAAATCATACCCGAGGCCTCCGTAACCCCATCAAAACATACCAACAAGTTCTGGAACACAATATGAACTCGCTTGAAGCCTCAAATCATATCAAACAACATTAAAATACAAAATCGTACATCGATTTAAGCCTAATAAACAAATGAACTTCCAACTTCTAAAACAAATGCCGAATCATATCAAACCAACTCCGATTGACCTCATATTTTGCACACAAGCCATAAATGATACAATGAACCCATTCCAACTCCGAGAACAAAATTCCGAGCCCGGTATCAACAATGTCAACTCTCAGTCAAACGTCTCAACCTTCCAAACCTTTAACTTTCTAACTTTTTCCAATTCAAACCAAAATGACCTATGAACCTCCAAATCCAAATCCGGACATAGCCTAAGTCCAAAATCACCATACGTAGCTATAAGAACCATCAAAACTCCATTTAGGAGTCGTATACACAAAAGTCAATGTCCGGTCAACTCTTTACACTTAACCTTCCAACCTCGAGACTAAGTGTCCCAATTCACTACGAAACATCCCCGGAACCAAACTCACAACCCCGGCAAGTCACGTAACAACAAGTGAATATAGAATAAGCAATAAATAGAGGAACATGGCTACAATAAATGAGACGACCTGGTGGGTCGTCATATGTTGTCTAGGTATACACTAAAGTTAGATGGTTCAAAGATATTAAATCTACCGATTGACCGAGTATATCCAACATAACTTCACTATTGAAATTTCAAAGAGAAACCTACTTATCCAGATATGATTAATCCTTACTTGCGAATCATTCAATTGTTTCTTGCATGTTTTTTTTAATTATGGCCATTTTCTATTCATGTGGGGGATTGATTGATGTTTTTCAAAGGGTGCGAATGGGAAATAGAAGAGACACCGCTTGATCTCGCCCTTTTATTGTCTATAAATTTAGAGCTTAGCCTCATTTTTCATAGATGGAAAATTAGGAAAATTCTTCCCTCCTTTCAATATTGTTGTATTATTTTTAGGTATAAATATAAGTATCAAGTGTGATTTGTTCTGTTTGCTGAATTTGCTAAAGTTCTATAATTTGTAGTGCCGCTATCACATAATAGTTTTTTCGTTCTATCTTGGGAGGAATTAATCCAAAACCTTTGGCAACGGTGAATGGATTATTTTCCTTAAGGACACACAAGCAACTTATCTGCTCGAAAGTATTTTTCTGTTTTGTTTATTGAACTATTGTTTCTTGGCTTTTTTAATTTTCAGATTTTGAACACAGTTTACTAACAATCATCAACATCATCACTTACAATTATTTCATTGAAGCAAAATCACATACATTATAAGTTTCGAGATCTTTCCTATGTTGGGCAGTATTATCCTTCTCTAGGTGACACATCATATGGTTTATACCTTCAAGAGCATCTTGCTCTTTCAATACATACCATATCTTATGGACCCATGCATCATTATCTTCACCGTTCACTTTATCACTCTTATCCAGATCAGTAATTACACTTTTTGAAGCCATAGTTGTTATACTTATAAGAGAGAATCATAGCGACCCATTAGTAATGCAGGTGATATACACACTTAAGCAAATAAATTCCCATAATGACTTCCCATTTAGTGTAAAGTCAAAAGTCACATAGTTTTCAATCATCATCTACAGTCAAAATGTTTAATCAAAAGTAAAACATATTTTTTAGTATGTATTATATTAATATTTGTGACCAGAATCCAAAAGATTCTTTAAGTCTTATCCTCTTACAATGCTATGTTATATATATCAATAAAAAATATAACAAAAAAGACAAATAAATATATGTTCATAACAAACTTTACACAATTACAAGTCATATAAATATTTTTCTATATTAATATGTTATTCTCATCATTACGGTTGTGATAGGAATTTATAATACTATCAGTCAAGGTATTAGATAGTTTATCTATAGGAGAATGTTAATAAAAATGAGGCCTAGGCACCCGTACAATGCTTAGTGTGACTGTGTGTGTGATGGTAAGGGGCATTTGTGCCAGACATAGTGAGCGTGTTGAGTGTGAGTATAGTTGATTGCTTCACTATGATGTTGTTTACTTGACATATATACTTGATATGTAGGCATAGAGATGTATTTTTCTCATGCTAGATGGAAATATGGTGTAATTGACTATACATATATACTTGACCTGTAGGCATAGAGTTGTATTTTTCCTCATGCTAGATGATGATATGGTGTAATTGACTTGACATGTATGATTGACATGTAGGCACAGGGATGTATTTTCCTCGTTCTAGATGGTAAATGAAACGTTTTACCTGTTGTTTTTAAGATGAAAATCACAATTCTCTTGATAAATTCATATTTTAGTGATTTCAGTGGTAAGATTTGGAGCTTTCACTATTATACTTGAAAAAACATGTCTAATTTTCCGTATTTGTGAATAGGTTGAACATGATATCTCTTGAGTCGTTTACTTTTACTGTCATCATTATATCATATGTCATTATGGATTATTCGTTGTTGAACACTGGCCTTCTTCCGAGCTCGTCACTGCTTTCTGCCTGAGGTTAGGTTTGTTACTTATTGAGTACATAGGGTCGGTTGTACTCATACTACACTTCTGCACCTTGCGTGCGGATTTTGGAGCTGATGCTACTGTGTATAGTGGGAGATGGCATTGAAGATGTACCTTCTTTTTTGGACATAGCTACAACTTGTCCTTGGTAGTTTTGGATTCGTATTCTTTTTATGTATATTCCAAACAGATATTGTATTTAATATCATAGCACCTTTATAAATCTAAGTTTTAGTGGCTCGTGACTTATACTACCAATCCTTGGGTTATTGCATAGAAATTCAGTAATTTCACTAATTGATTTCTTATTATTTTCATTAGCATTGGGTTGACTTTGCTTGGCTTACCTAGAGGTTGGGTTAGGTACCATCACGACTAGGAGGATTTTGGGTCGTGACAAGCTGGTATCAGAGTTCTAGGTTCATAAGTTCTACGAGGCATGAGCAAGTGCCTAGTAGAGTCTTGTGGATCGGTATGATGACTTTCATAATTATCTTCAAGAGGCTATAGTGCATGTAGAAAAATTTTCCATCTTTCTTTCCTTATCGTGTGATATTGATTCATCATGAAGCATATCTCTTTGAATTCCTTCCATCAACATGTATATTATATTGAGAACTTGGTACTAGTTGTGCATCGATAACCTGTGATGTCATGGATAAGGTGCGAGATGTGTTCTCTGTGTTATGGAGATAGGACTATCTGGAGGACTTGAGGCTAGGTTTAGACTGCAGCTTGGGCTCGGTGGTTTCAGTTGTGTGAGCATGTACTTTTGGAATTATATGTCTGGTAGTGTCCCTAGGAGTAGGAATCGATGACTCAGTGAGTAATTGGATAGCTATATTATGAGTATTATGTGACATCGGAATGTGCTTAGATGGTTTGGATGTGACGAGAAAATATTTGCTTTGGATGAGAAAGGACTATGGATGCTTGATTTATGTCTTGATGTGTTGTACAATCTCGAGTGTGTTGAGGGATCTTTCAATTGTACCTTGCGGAATAAAGTAAATTCTTATATCTTGTTGACGAGTTCAGGCTCCAAAGGATGTAGTGGTTGCATTGTGGTTGTGACCATGATAGAGTCATTGAGAGATGCCAGTTTGAGGCTAAGCGTTGGGTTGTCTCCTGCAGGGTGGTCTATAGATGTGTGATCTTTATGATATTTTTGTGGAGGGTTTTCTTTCTACTAGTGGGTTATATGTGTTGTAATTTGTGTAACGATCTCTTGAGGAAGTTCACATGACTGTCACGAAAATGGATATGCACTTAGTAGAAGATTTGAGGTATTTTATGGCTGGTGCTACATGAACGTATGAAGGATTTAGTTGAATTACAGTGCGAGATTATGGTAATTATAGAGTGAGGGTATTACGGGTTATCGGATGTTATATTCTATGGCTTTGAGCCAAGTGGGGGAGTCTGCTATCAACGATCAGGTGCATGGTCATATGCTATGTTAGTTTTGGTCTGAGGTATATTTATGGATAAGTTACGACTTGAAGGGGGCTGGCTCCGAGGTTAGTGTGGGATATATGTATGATATAGTATACTTTATGGATATATGAAAATCTTGGAGTGATTCGGGTTTGTTATTTGTGGTGGACGTGGTGCGCAAGGAGAAGGGATTCGCTCAGTTGCTTAAGATGGGTGTTACTTCTTTTGGTGTTTGTGTGCTTATGTTGCATTGGCGATTAGAGCAGAGTGGATGACTCTTGAGAAGGTTCTAATGAGTTCAAGATTTATATGTGATATTTGAGTGTTCGTTGGAAATTGTATATGGCTAAGATCTGAGATTTCAATGGATGATCCTGAGACTTACGGTATTTCTGTATCATTAGTGATTCTACATTTCACTATCAGAGAAGTTAAAGAAACAACTTAAAATTCATAGAAGGTCTCTTCAGAGTGGACAGTCTGGTTACGGTACTATTGGATGCTTAAGAGGTAATACAATTTCTTATGAGCCTTTTGGCGACGTGGCTGAATGGTAGGATCTCTTGTGATGAGCATTGGTTAAGGACCGTAGTATTATTGGCAAGGAGAGGTGTTAACTTGACGGTAAGTCAAGAGGAACTCGAAGAAGTAGGTTAGCTTGGTAGTGATTTGGATTAGCATAGTAATATAAGTGACCATGGTTTTTTATTCTTTTGGTGGCGAGGCTTTGTAGGCGTGTTGTGGTAGTTCTCCTAGGCTTGGCAATCTACGTGACTTGGTTGAAGTTAGAGGGATTCAATTCTGATGGCTTGGTTATGTGAAAATTGGTTTCAAAGAGTTCTCGACGGTATCGACTACGGCTTGAGACGGATGTTTCCAACAGGCATGGGGAGTTTGTTGCGTGTTGAAATTTTTTTTTTCTGGATGGGGTCATGTTGAAGGTTCCTGGTTTATGGGGTGTCTTCCTACTTATGATTCAGAGTTGATAATGGGATTCTCGTATTTTCATGTGATGGCATGATAGACGTAGTGCGTCATGAGGAATTGAGATTTGCATGCACAAGGTTGTGGTTCCATTTCGAAGAGAAGGAGCATGATTTCTAGACAGCATAGACAGGTTCAGATGTTTCGAAGAAGGCTGACATTATCTGGTATCAGTTGAGAAGGGTGCGCAATTTAGAAGGTGCACTGTATTTGTACTTGCGGATGCTCGACTAGTATCACAGTAATCGCCTAGATGTTGACTGCTGATGTTCAGGATTTGCTACGTGGCACAACAGATTTATGTAAGTATATTCCGTAAGCTGTTGGTACATGAGAAATGTGTCAGTTATTTGAGTATTGGAGTTAGGATCGAACATGAAGATTCTTGTATTCTAGGGATTTGAAGACTAAGAGGGTTTTCAGAGGTAGATTGTTCCTTGGTTGCTGTCATTGAAGGTATGTTAAGAGGTTGATGGCTGATTATATGTGTTATGGATAGGTTATTGTCGACTTCTCGGAAGTTATTATGGATAGGTTATTGTTGAGAGGTATGTTATCGGTTAGAGTTGATCTTATTCGTGTTCTGATATGTTCTATGTGTTATTCTCCTATGCAATGATGGGTTGTGATATTGTTGACTATTTACACACATGATGCGATTTTGTTTGGGTTTTGTGGAAAAATTCGAGTGAGAGTGATCTTGGGGTGTTGAATGATGGATTGCTCCTTGGTTATGGTCTTCCTATTTGTGGTACATTATGCTATTCGTTTCCCCATGGTTATAGTCATGCATTTCATGTGTTTCTTGTTGATATACATGTGGTTTTTGATTGTGCGCATCATGGATCAAGGTGTTCCATGTGGACCGGTGTGTTTAGATCGGGTCCCGCATTGCAGCAGAGTTATATTGGGATATGATCCTTTGTGCTTATTTCGTTGTTTTGTTTCTCCTCTATGATATGGATTCATAGCATTGCGCTTTGTGGTAGTATGTGTTGACCTTGTGGGATGATTCTCTCATTTGGTTCTCCTTCAATCATTGGTTACATTTGAGCAGTTGCTTGTTTAGTTCACGGATTGCATCGTATGTAGCTCTAGGTTTCATTGATGTGGTTTGTCAGTTGAGTAGCTTACATTGGCTAAAATGAGATTTTTAGACCTACAAATTGTGCCATTAGATTTGGTTGAGGTATGTATGGAAGATTAATGTCATTAGTAAGCTTAGATTATGGCTATGGTTTTTGTCAGGCGTGAGCACCCCACGACTTGTTCATCTAATGGGTGGTTATGAGTTTCTGCGTGTTTCTTTCACCATTGATAGTGTACTAAGGTTTAGAACAAGTTTTTTTTGATAAGAGGTTTGTAACCGGTACCAGATTTGTTATTAAGCAATTATTGTAGTCGGAAGTTATTGCTACGAGTATCTGAGTTATATGGTTTATCATGTGGAAATATCTTGAAATATGGTTATGGATTGATACAACTTGTTCAGACTCATACAATGCTTAGATGCGAGAATCAGGTCTTATAATGGATTCTGGTTGTTGGATATTTGGTTCGAAGGTTTATGGACTAAGATTAAAGTAAGGATCTTCAAATAGTTTGCGTTGTCAGGCTTATACGGATTGGGTGACATGGGATTAACCATGGTTTTGTGCATGGTGAGTTTATATAATGATTTGATGGCTTTGTAACGACTCTTGGGACATTCGATAACGAATATATGTATAAGTAGGGGAGAATATAATGACACGACTGGTCGTTTTGAGCATTTGCATTTAGTTCAGTGGTTTGAGGTCATGAGTAGATTCATATGGTGCATTATGACATGCATGTATCATCGGTTTTTGTTTTCAAGTGGTTCGGTATTAATTTGACAGAATGATTCTCAACTAGGAAGTTTTAAGTTGGAAGAGTTGACCAAGTTTGACTTTTGTGTATTTGACCTCGGATCGGAGTTTTTATGGTTCCTTTAGACACGGATGGAGATTTTAGACACGGGCATATGCCCGGATTTGCATTTGGATGTTTCTACAAGGTTTGGCTCTAATTGGCGAATGATGGCAATTTGAAGGTTTGGAAAGTTTATAGGTTTGACCGGAAGCTGACTTCGATGTTATCGAGTTAGGATTGTTGTTTCGGGAGTTAGAATAGGTTTGTTATGTCATTTGGAGCTTGTGTGAAAAATTTGAGGTGATTCCGAGTTGTTTAGGCATGTTCAGTGTAAGTTTGGAACTTAGAAATTTGAAATAGTTCATTAAGCTTGATTTGAGGTGTGACTCATGGTTTTGATGTTATTATGTGAGATTTGAGGCCTCGAGTAGGTCTGTGTTACGTTTTGGAACTTGTTGGTATGTTTGAATGGGGTCGCAAGGGATTTGGGTGTGTTTCGGATTGATCTCAGATCTTTTAGGAGTGTTTTGGCAGGTCTGGTTCTAGTGTTGTGCATCTGCGATTGTTTGCACGCAGGTGCGGTGATCGCATAAATACTTTTTTTATCGCACCTGCAAAGGAGGCTGGAGGTTGGGGATGTTTGCAGATACAGAGTGCAGGGTGCATCTGCGGGACCGCAGAAGCGGTCACAGTGGCGCATAAGTGGGAAGGCATGTTGGAAGGGAGTTTCCCAGAAGCGGAAATTCCTAGCACCTGCAATATCGCAGAAGAAGAAGGTGGTCCGCAGGTGCGAGGGGTCTGTAGTATCCGCAGAAGCGGCTGTTGGACCACATATGCGAAAGTGGTGGGCAGAAGCTTTATATTTCGAGGGTTTTACTCATTTTATCACATTTTGAGATCTAGAGCTCGGATTTGAGCGATTTTAGAAGGGATTTTTACCATTTGGATTGGGATAAGTATTTAAGACTCAGATTTGATTATTGTACATGATTACGTTTTTTGTATTGGCATTTGATTGATGAATCTAAAAGAGAAATTTGGGCATTTTGTTTAAACATTTCTAAAGTAAAGTATTGGGTTTTGAACATCGATTCAAAGTCGAAATCGGATGCAATTAACATGGTTGGACTCGTATTCGAATGGTTATCGAAATTTTTGAGTTTTGTCTGATTCCGTGTGGGCCCCGGTAGACTTTTGTTTGATTCCGTGCGGGCCCCGGTAGACTTTTTGTTTGAGTTTGAGTATTTAATTAAATATTTGACCTTTATCGTTTGGGTTTGTTTCTTATGGCATTATTTAATTTTTTGAGTTTCTTTTGGCTAGATTCAAGCCGTTTGGAGGTGGATTCGTGCGGAATGGCACTTCTAAAGTATTGTTTTGGCTTTTCTGAGGTAAGTAACATATCTAAACTTGGATTTGAGGGTAACTATCCATGAGTACTATCATACTTGAGATGTGTTGGGGGTCACACCACATGCTAGGTGACGGGCGTGTGTGCGTGCACCGGGTTATTCATGATCTGGGTAGTTCTTAGGCTATTATATGCCTTGTTTTGCTATCATTCTTTTTTGATATCATATTATCTCTATTTGTATGACTACGTGAGTTATTATTCATGTTAGAAATCATGTCTAGTCTATCTGCTTAATTGTTTGAGACGTGATAGGGCTAGTTTTGCCATGTTGAGCTATTTGCCTTAGCCGTAGTCATACTCTTCAGTCATGATAGTTATATCCACATGCTATGTCTTTGTCTCTGTGCACTTTTGATATGTTGCCTCACCTGTTATTGGTGTCCTTGTATGTGACACGAGTTTGAGCCGAATTTGTGGCACATTGTGTTATTCCATGTTGTGTAATTGGATTATGTTTCTGTGAGATGTTGGCATATGGAGACTCGAGCGGATTGATGACTGATGTGGGACATAGAGTCGTGGTGACTGATAGTGAGGTGACGCTTGCGTCGAGGCCTCGTATTAGGCTGAGTGTTATTGATATTGAGGTGACGCGTGCGCCAGAACCCACATTGGTCTAAGTGGTATTGTTTAGGGGCGACGCGTGCAACAAGCCCCATGTTGGGCTATGTGATATTAATTATTGAGTAACACTTGGGCAAGGATCCGTCCTTCCAGAGTTCGGTATTCATAGTCAGTGCAGGCACAAAGATATATATGTACTTTGGTGAGGGGCGTTTGTGCAAGCCACCCGTATAGTGCAGAGTGTGATTGTGTGTGTGATGGTGAGGGGCATTTGTGCCATGCACCGTCAGCATGATGAGTGTGAGTATACTTGATGGCTTTGCTATGATGTTGTTGACTTGACATGTGTACTTGACATGTAGGCATAGAGATGTAATTTCCTCATGCTAGATAGTAATATAGTGTAATTGACTTGACATGTATCTTGACATGTAGGTATAAAGATGTATTTTCCACATGCTAGATAGAAATATGGTGTAATTGACTTGACATGTATATTTGACATGTAGGCACATATATGTCTTTTCCTCATGCTAGATGGTAAATGAAACATTTTACCTATTGTTGTTAAGACAGAAACCACAGTTCTCTTGATAAATTCATATTTTAGTGATTTCAGTGGTAATATTAGGGGCTTTGATGGTTATACTTGAAAAGCATGTCTAATATTTCGTATTTGTGAACGAGTTGAACATGATATTTCTCGAGTAGTTATCTTTATTATCATCATTATATCATGTGTCGTTATGGATTATTGGGTGTTGAACACTGCCTTCTTCCGAGCTCGTCACTGCTTTCAGTCTGAGGTTAGGTTTGTTACTTTTTGAGTACATGAGGTTGGTTATACTCATACTACACATCTGCACCTTCTATGCACTTTGGAGCTGATGCTACTGTGTATAACAGGAGCTGGCATTGAAGATGTACCTGCTTTTCTGGACATAGCTACCACTTTTCCTTGGTAGTTTTAGTTTCTATTTTATTTTTGTATATTCCAGACAAATATTGTATTTATTATCATACTAGCTTTGTAAATCTAAGTCTTAGTGGCTCATGACTTGTACTGTCAATCCTTGGGTTACTGTATCGAAATTTAGTTATTTCACTTATTGATTTTTTATCATTTTCATTAGTGTTGGGTTGACTATTTCTTAGCTTACCTATTAGTTGGGTTAGGTGCCATCATAACTATGAGGATGTTAGGTCGTGACAATTTGAGCATTGTTCCCCTATTTGATACTTATCGTATGTTCGTTTGTTATTTTGAGACTTGTGGGGATGGTTGGTTTGGTCTTAGAAAGCTTTGAGAGGTATTTGAGACACTATTTAGTCTCTTTTTTGGAACTTAAGTTGTAAGAGTTAATCAAGGTTTGACTTTTATGTAAATGACCTAGGATTGGTGATTTGATGGTTCCAATAGGTGTTGTATGGTATTTTTGACTTGGGTGTATGTATGGTATTGGATTTGGAGGTTCCTAAAATGTTTTGGCGGTATTTGCCGAAAGTTGGCAATTTAAAGGTTTGGAAAGTTCCTTAGTTTGACCGGGGGTTTACTTTGATGATATCGGATTCAAATAGTTATTTCAGAAGTTGGAATAAGTTTGATTTGTCATTTGAGACTTGTGTCCAAAGTTTGGATGTAAGCCGGGTTGGTTAGGCTTGAATCAGACGCTTGGTTGAAACTTTGGACGTTAATTAACTTAAGAGAAGCTCAACTTGTGTTATGATCATCGATTTTTTGTTTTAATGTTAGTTGTGATGTTTTGAGCATTTAGACAAGTTTGGATAAGGTACTTGGACATATTGGAATGATTGGATGGGTCCAAGGGGCTCGGTTATGTTTTAGGGAGATTTCGGATCATTTCTCTTTGATTTGGAATTGCTGGTTTTCTAATGCTTAGTGGTGCTTCACGATCGCGGAGCTTTTCTCGCGATCGCATAGAAGGGAAGCTGGCAGATAAGATTTTCCTTTTTGCATGTTCATGTTTGTGGAGTCGCGTTCATGGAGAGATGGAAGCAGGTGCTTCGCGTTTGTGTGCAGGGGGTCGCCTTTACGATTGAGTGGTGCCATGCAGAAGGGTTTCCTTCATGTTAGCGGAGCATGGCTCGCGTTCTCATAGGCTTAGTAGGTCAAGCATCGCATTCGCGAGGGGGGACCTTGCGTTCGTGAAGAAGTGCAGTAGCTGGGCGGACTTTTTGGCCTTCGCGATTGCGAATGGTGTGTTGCGATCGCGATGCATATCACTGGACAGAACATTAAGTATTATATTTTGGAATTTTACCCATTCTCTTATATTTTGAACCCTAGACTACTATAAGTGGGGATTTTGGAGAGCAAATACACTACTACAATGAAGATAAGTAATTTTCACTTGGATTTGGCTTTATAACTTAATTCTTCATGGATTTCTACACCTAAAATATGAATTTTTAAAGGAAAATTTGTGGTTTTTGTCTACAACTTAAGAGGGTGTATTTTGAGGATTTGAAGGTCGATTTGTACTCAGTTTGAAAATCTAATCACATATTTAGACTCGGGGGTTATGGATAGTCATAATATACCCCTTGACTTGGGTTATGACCATGTGGAACCCTATACCTACACCTATATATCTTTCTCTCACTCACACAATTTAGGAGAAACAAAAAGACGCGCACAAAAAGGGGATACGAACAAGGAACGGACTCCCTCATTCTTCAACCTTCAGCCGCCGCCCTTGGACCCCTCTTCACAAAATCAACGGACCACCCCTCTGCCACCCCCAATTCCCAAAAATCAGTTACTCCCTAAGAGACCTCACCCACTGCCGAATTCCTCCAACCTTAGACCTCATCAACGCCTCCCCCCTTTCCCCTTTTGAGATTGGATCTTCTTCTTTGGTTCCTCCGTTTCTTTTGAGATTTAAGAAAAGAAGAAACATATAAAAATGATACCTCTCTTATTAAGATAGTTGGTGTTCGAATTTTAACAGAAAAATACCAAAATGTTTTAAGTTTCTTCTTCTTATTTGATTTGGGTTTCAAATATGGAATTTGATTGAGACGAGGGTGTTTCAAACTCGTCGTTGTGGTTATTTGAGACGAGGGTGTTTCAAACTCGTCGTTGTGGTCGGTCGCCGTTCGAGTTTTCCAGTCTTGTTCGCGATTCCTGTTCGATTATTGTCGTTATTTTCTCATTGGAATTTTGGAGTCAAAGCCTTGTACTGGCTGATTTTTGTATAGAGAAAGGATTTGCTTAACAGGTCTACTCTGCTCTCTTTCCCTATTGTTTGCGATGTTATTTTGTGTGCGACAATAAATTACTCCTTCATATTGGCCGTTTGCTTATCTGTTGTCTTTGGTTTGGTACTCTGTTGGAACTATGAAAATGGTTTGTTGTGTGACTAAGTTTGTTCGGCTTAGTTTACAATNTGCGAATGGTGTGTTGCGATCGCGATGCATATCACTGGACAGAACATTAAGTATTATATTTTGGAATTTTACCCATTCTCTTATATTTTGAACCCTAGACTACTATAAGTGGGGATTTTGGAGAGCAAATACACTACTACAATGAAGATAAGTAATTTTCACTTGGATTTGGCTTTATAACTTAATTCTTCATGGATTTCTACACCTAAAATATGAATTTTTAAAGGAAAATTTGTGGTTTTTGTCTACAACTTAAGAGGGTGTATTTTGGGGATTTGAAGGTCGATTTGTACTCAGTTTGAAAATCTAATCACATATTTAGACTCGGGGGTTATGGATAGTCATAATATACCCCTTGACTTGGGTTATGACCATGTGGAACCCTATACCTACACCTATATATCTTTCTCTCACTCACACAATTTAGGAGAAACAAAAAGACGCGCACAAAAAGGGGATACGAACAAGGAACGGACTCCCTCATTCTTCAACCTTCAGCCGCCGCCCTTGGACCCCTCTTCACAAAATCAACGGACCACCCCTCTGCCACCCCCAATTCCCAAAAATCAGTTACTCCCTAAGAGACCTCACCCACTGCCGAATTCCTCCAACCTTAGACCTCATCAACGCCTCCCCCCTTTCCCCTTTTGAGATTGGATCTTCTTCTTTGGTTCCTCCGTTTCTTTTGAGATTTAAGAAAAGAAGAAACATATAAAAATGATACCTCTCTTATTAAGATAGTTGGTGTTCGAATTTTAACAGAAAAATACCAAAATGTTTTAAGTTTCTTCTTCTTATTTGATTTGGGTTTCAAATATGGAATTTGATTGAGACGAGGGTGTTTCAAACTCGTCGTTGTGGTTATTTGAGACGAGGGTGTTTCAAACTCGTCGTTGTGGTCGGTCGCCGTTCGAGTTTTCCAGTCTTGTTCGCGATTCCTGTTCGATTATTGTCGTTATTTTCTCATTGGAATTTTGGAGTCAAAGCCTTGTACTGGCTGATTTTTGTATAGAGAAAGGATTTGCTTAACAGGTCTACTCTGCTCTCTTTCCCTATTGTTTGCGATGTTATTTTGTGTGCGACAATAAATTACTCCTTCATATTGGCCGTTTGCTTATCTGTTGTCTTTGGTTTGGTACTCTGTTGGAACTATGAAAATGGTTTGTTGTGTGACTAAGTTTGTTCGGCTTAGTTTACAATATTGATTATGTTTGAAAGGAGGTCTTCGTTTAGGGTCTCAGCTTCATAGACGTTAATCTGTTCAGTTTTCATTAGCTTATTCATATTCTCCTTTGAAGTTACAATTAGGCAGTCAACAATATGGAATTTCATCCATATCCCATTTAAATTGGTGGAAACAATGCAGGTTATTCATGATTTATTAGGTTTTAAATTATTTTTATCGCAAAGTGTTTATTTTGGTATTATTTTCCTTGTTCTACTGTAATTGGGGTTTCCTAATGTTAATTGGTGTTTAGATATAAAATTATTTTAGTCACATATTTGAAGGAGATTAATAGATGAATAGAACCTCTTTGTGTCAAGTTGGTACTATTTGACGGTATCTTTGAGTTTTAGCGGATTAGTGTCAATTTTGGCTCATAACTTATTTAATTGGATCTTGTTAGAATGATCACTTGTAAAAATGGTTTTTTGGAGTCATTGGGGTCTCCTTTAGCAGTCATCCTCGAAATAATGAACACCGTTAGTATACTTTTAGGCGCGATTAATAATAAATAATCATGATTATGGGTACAGTTCCCGTGGCATAGTCATGATACGTAATTCTCCAATTCGAGTGTGCGTTTCACGTGACTCGACTATAACTTCAAATAATAATTAAAATAAACATATTGTGAGTCACGGGTGCATTTCACGTGACGCGATTCACAATATGTACAAAAACAACGAGTGCGCGACATCGCGACTTGTTCAAATAAATTCCATAAATATTAAAAGCGGTTAAATATTTAATTAAAGGCGGTAAAAGATAAAATGCACAATAGGTTTTTAATCATGTAATAAATCAAATAATTAGGCCAAGTATTAATTGTTAAGCGACCGTGCTAAAATCACGAAACTCGGAAGTGCTTCACACCTTCTCTCGGGTTCACAGAATTCCTTATCCGGTCTTCTATGTTCGCGGACCATAAAAATAGAGTCAATTTCCTCGATTTGGGATTTAAAATAAACCAGTGACTTGGGACACCATAAATTATTCCAAGTAGTGACGCTGAATAAATAAATAATCCCATTTCGATTAATGTCACTTTAATTAAAAAAACTCCCCTATCCCCTCGGGAAAAAGGAGGTGTGACATTAGCCAGGAGAGTCAGAGGTCGAGGTAGAGCCAGAGTTCCTGCTACGGGCTGCACTGTTATAACCAAAGGTGGAGCATCGCGTGCCATGCCAGGGAAGTTTCAGCGGACCCCTCTTTGAACCAGGTGGAGGAGCAGATCATAGATAGACATGTTGATACTCTAGTGCACCCCCAACAGCTAGAGGGTTGCATTGCGGCACCCATGTTTCAGGAGGCTGTGGCAAAGATGGTTAGTTTAATCAATGCTTTGACTCAGGCTGGAGTGGTTCTAGTAGCTCCAGCCACATCTCAAGCTAGAGGTAGGGCTGTGCATGGATCAGATCGGATCAGATTTAGCACATTTCAGATCGGATTTTCGGATTTCGGATTCTAGGAAATGCAATCCGAATCCGATCCGAATTAATATTAGATCAGATCGGATTTTAAAGTTTGGATCGAATCGGATTTTTGTATTGCAGGTCGGATTATTATGCCTCGAAGTTGCAAACTCATATGTATATTTTCTTTGTAAAAGAGACAGTACAGTAAGAAAAATTCATGGTTATATAATTATGAGAGTACTATGGTGCCAATAGAGCTAAACTCATCAATTGTAAAGGTAATAACTTGGAGAAAAATGTAAAGGAAGTACTAATTATCGAAATTAAAGTTTAGAATTTATACATGCCCTAATAATTTTGGATTTCGAATCGGATCGTATTAAAATTATACCAATCCGAATCCGATCCGAAATTCGAAATTTTAATAAACACTATCCGAAATCTGATCTAATTCGAAACTGAACGGATCGGTTCGGATTTCGGATATCCGATCCAAATGAACAGACCTAGCTAGAGGGGGAGCTCAGACCCTTGTCACTCGCACCCTAGAGCAGCCTATTATAGTAGCTAGAACTAAGACCTTGCCTGCTATGTTTATTGATGAGCATAAGAGATTAGAGAGGTTTTAGAGGTTGTCTTCTCTACCCCTAGAGGGTAGTGCATCAGAGGACTTTCTAGACAGGTGACAGCAGATGCTTCGTAATTTGGGCCAGGTAGAGCCCAACAAAGTGTACTTCACTACTTTTCAATTTAGTGGAGATGCAAGGAGATAGTGCCAGACTAATGAGCTGGGTAGGCCAGCAGGTTCATCTCCTCTTACATGAGCTAAATTTTCACACCTATTTCATGAGAGGTACATTCCACTCACCACGAGGGATGAGTTCAGAGCCCAGTTCAAGCACCACCAGCATGGTCGTATGTCAGCGACTGAGTATGAGGGGAGATTCACGGAGTTGTATCGTCATGCAGCTTTCTTGATCCCACTAAGCCAATGAAGGTGATGAGATTTATTGAGGGTCTGACTAATAGCATCAAGGTTACTATGGCTCGAGATTCAGGGTTGTGGACTACTTTTCATTAGGTAGTAAAGATAGCTCCGAAGATCGAGCGTGTTCGCAGCCATGATAGAGAGGTCATGATGAGGGATAAGAGGCCTCGTCATTCTGGCGGTTTTAGTGGTCCCTCATATGGAGGTAATGGTCAGATCATTAGGGGCCATCATAATAGGCTAGCTCAGTTTACACAGCACGCGGCTCGCGGTGCGGTGTCTCGATCATCTTCCAATTATCCAGGTATGTCATCCTTCAGTGCTTTTCCAGCAAGCTCATACCATACTCTGTTAGTTTAGGTTTCCACTAGTGGGTATTCAGGTTCTTAAGGACAGTATGAGTCTCAGCAGCCTCATTCAGCTCGAGGTTGCTATGATTATGGAGAGCTTGAAAATGTGAGGAAGTATTGCCCTAGATTTATAGGAGGCGCAACTCATCAGGGTTCTCAATCTATAGTTCTAGCACCGGTTGCATCACCCCTGCCCAGATTGTTAGAGGGGGAGGGCACACAATGAGAGGGTACCCTAGAGCGGGAGGTGAGGTTGGTAGTAGTCAGACCAATGGTCTCCAAACATGTTTCTATGCTTTTTGGGGGGATACTTGAGGCAATGGCCTCCAATTTTGTGATCACAAGTACGATTTCGGTCTGTCATAGAGATTCTTCTGTGTTGTTTGATTCGGGGTCTACTTATTCTTATGTGTCATCCGTTTTGGATATGCCTCATGGTTCTCTTGATATTCCTGTGTATGTATCTACACTTGTTGGTGATTCTATTGCAGTGTATTGTGTGTATCGATATGGTGTGGTCACTATTGGGGGTTTTAAGAATAGTGTTGATCTTCTATTGCTTAGTATGGTGGTCTTTGATGTGATTTTGGGTATGAATTGATTATCTTCGTACCATGTTATCCTTGATTGTCACACTAAGACCATGATGTTGGCCATGCCGGAGTTACCGAGGTTGGAATGGAGAGGTTCTCTTGCACACATTCCTAGTAAAGGGATTTCATTTTTGAAGGATCAACACATCGTTGAGAAGGGATGTTTGGTGTATATGTCTTTTGTTCGAGATGTTAGTACTGATAATCCTACTGTCGAGTCAGTTCGAGTTATGAAGGAGTTTCCAGATGTTGTAAGGCCCCGTAAATATTTCACCTAAAACTTGGAGTTTCGTATTGCCAGGTTAGACTTATGCGTTGTTAGTTGTAGACGTCGCGGGTTCAGACTTTTTGGGTTGAACAGTGCGCTGGGGAGTAAAGGAAAATATTTGGTAGAAAAAGACATTTCTGCGGCCCACTATGCGGCCGCAGAGTGAAGCAGAAAACTGGGAAAGTTCGGATGATATTTTGCGGTCAACTATGCGACCGCAAAACCATTTTGCGGTCAACTATGCGACCACTAAACCATTTTGCGGGCCGCACATCGACCGCAGAACCAAAATGGGATTGTTTGGAGGAAAGTTCTTCGGTGCATTATGCGATCGGAGAACAGGTCTGCGGGTCACAGAACTGCTGCATAACCAACCCGACCCCATTCTTATAAAACAATGTTAAGGGTCATTTTAGAAGGTTCAAACTTACATTTTAGAGAGAGAGGAAGGTGGTCTAGAGTGAGAAGAGGAATTCTAAGTCATTTGTTCATCAATCTTTGCTCAAACCTTGAATATTTCTCTAGGGTAGCTCACAAGGTCTTCAACCAAAAGGTAAGATTCTACACCCTAACCCTTAATTTCGAAATTTAACTAAAAATGGGTAATTAGTAAAACAATTCTTGCATGTGGGAGTTGTTTATTTTACATGCATGTACCATCTAGGGTAGTAGGAAGATTGTTGAGCCCTTTTGGGTGAACTTTGGGGTAGTGGGGTGAAAGAATCCACCATAGGAAGATCTTGAAACTTTAATGCACACCTAGTGTTTGCTAAAATGCTCAAGTGAGCTAGAACTATGAACTCCTTCCTAATTTGTGTTCAATTTTTCTATATCTCTAAATAGATCGAAGTGGCTAGGATTTTCGGAACATTATAGTAAATTAAGTAGCTCGAGGTAAGGTATGTTGGCTAAACTCCTCTCTTAGAATTGAATTCCCATGATGATCTTGTAAGTCCTGAGTTGTCTATTATGAATTGACTTTTCGGAATAAGTTTGGCGTCAGATGATGTATATATATGAATATGTTCAAAATGTGTTCTGGAATATTCTTATCATATTGTATTATTCTTCGGGAGAGTATTTGAAGTATGAGTATGTAGTAAAATGTTGTGACTTCAAGTATAGTCCAAACGAAAGTGATCACACCAAATTGTATAGGACATCATATGTGCCTAAGACCCTAATTTGCTCATGTATGTATTTAAAAATCGTTATTTGATGGGCCTTGTTGTTGATTATCCATGACGATGTTTGAAGGTGAAATAGTGAGCATGAATTATGAAGTACGGCTAATGTGCCAAGAATGATATTTCGTTATGGCCAATGATGCCAATAAAATGAATGACATGTAAAAGAATATGAATTGAGTGGTAAATACTTTTAATAGTAAATGCCTTAGGAGTATCGTTTAGCCACCGAGGAAGGGTAGGTCGGAAAAACCTAACCCCGAAACTACACGTGCCGATGTAGGAGTGATTGAGGGGTAAAATCCCGTGTTAATGTGATGACACCGTTTCCCTTATATGGGATGCGATTGGTGTGTTGAGATGTTTCCCCTTAAATGGGATGAGATTATTGCTAGTGAGATGTGATGTGACGTCGACCCACACGACATTGTGGTGAGATGGCTTAGCCGATCAGGCTGAGATCGGACGGAATGCCGCGCACATAGTGGTACTGTGAGTATATGTATCAGGGTGAGACGGCTTAGCCGGTCGGGCTGAGATCGGATTCCGTGCTAAAACACGGTGGTGTATCGGTGATAAAGATCTCGCAACTTAAATTACTGAAGCCTATTTGAAGGTTACCTTTCCCCTAACATGACACCTTGATAATGCTTGAGTCTCTTATTGATTTCATGTTTTATTCCCCGCTTATTGTTGCTCCTTCTATTGAGAGGGTATTTAGCTTTACATACTAGTATTATTCCATATGTACTAACGTCCCTTTTGCCGGGGGCGCTGCATCTTTAATAGGTGCATGTGGTTCCTAGCAGGTGGTATTGATCAGTAATAGCCGCACACCATCTT
This sequence comes from Nicotiana otophora, assembly GCA_000715115.1. Taxonomy (NCBI): domain Eukaryota; kingdom Viridiplantae; phylum Streptophyta; class Magnoliopsida; order Solanales; family Solanaceae; genus Nicotiana; species Nicotiana otophora. The sequence goes on from AWOL01S0025436.1 coordinate 74,982, forward strand.
CTCAGCTGATTTGGTGAGCCCCACTTCATTTCGGGGTTCTGTATCTTTTATACTTTATACATAGCGTTTGAGGTAAAGTCGAGCCTTGTTGTCGGCACTGTCATAGCACTCTTTTGTTCTTATTAAAGGCTCTGTAAACATAGTGTGAGTTGTATCTGTTTTTGGGAAGGTTAAACTAACAATGCTGAAATAGTGTCATCTGTTCCACTTTAACTATAATTGTACAATGTACTATTTTGGATACTTGTTAATCTCGTAACCAATGAAAATGAACTAGTGTTTTCACATGATCTCTTATTGTCTAATTAATGAAATGTATTATTCTCTTTATTCATGTATGAGTTGGGTAGAAGGTATTGTAAAGGCTTTCTTGATCGGGATATCTTGGTTTAGTGCCGGTCGCGTTCCCCGAGGTCATGGCGTGACAGATGGGTCCTAGTAGACCTACCTATTGAGATCGAAAATAACAAGGAGTCATGTAGAAGCTAACAAACGCAAACCTTGATGACGATATATCAGACGACACAAAAAATATCAAAAAGATTTACGATTTAATATGGTTTGGTCAAGTGACCTACATCAATCTACCAATACAAAAATAGAAAAATGTATTGAGAGAATAAATTCTCCCCTTATACAAATCTCTCCTAAGGACTACAATGTGGATGCTATTCTATTGTTGTGTTAGAAGGGATCCTCAATTTATAGAAGTGCAAAACTTCTCCTCCAAGAAAAGGATCTGTCAAATATGAAAGAGATCTATACTTTCCTTTTAGGATAAGTAAAAATCAATTATGGTAAACATTTTTCCTTCTTTCAAGAAAGGGTAAAAATCAAATATGCATAGAAAATCAGGACAAAAACCTAACAATTCTCCCTTTTGGCCTAAATTTTCTTGGCAAAGCTTGATCTTCCTTCTTTACATAATCTTCATCATTGTTGTTTTCCATTGTTAAAAGTAGGTATTGGTTAAAAATTTGAGCCATGTGCGTTAAACGTTAACACGAGTTAAAAATATTGGAGCCATGTGCGTAAAAGTTAACACGAGTTAAAAATATTGGAGTCGTGTGTTAAAAGTGAACAGGGTTAAAAGTGGATCCCAAAGATAAAAGTAAGTACGGTTAAAAGTGAAGTCTATGCATTACAAGTAAGCATGGGTTAAAATTGGAGCCCGAACTTCAAAAGTAAGCAACGGTTGATAGTGGAGCCCATGAGCATGGGTTAAAAATGGTTTTTGTTTATGTATATGTAGCAACACGATTTTTGAAACATATGGTTGAAAATGTATCTCCACATGTAGTATTTCAGATTATGTTTAGATAGAAATCTTCATTATTGTAAAATTCGCTGCAACTTGATCTGAACTCACCTTGAACCTTTCATCAACCTCGTTGAACCATTAGCTCTAATACCATTGTTGGCATCGAAAATAACAAGGCTCATGTAGAAGTTAACAATGCAAACATCGATAATGAGAAATGAGACGACAAATAAAAAACAAAAAAACATTATGATTTAATATGGTTTGATCAAGTGACTTACATCAATCTACCAATATAAAAAGAGAAACTTATTGAGAGTATCAATCCTCCTCCCCCCCCC
>AWOL01S0025437.1:0-23039 GCA_000715115.1 Nicotiana otophora
ATAATATCGAAAGTCGGCTTAGAAATTTGCTATGGTTCTTGTCGAAGGAGATGGAGCTCCACGACTGGTGAATCTGATGAATGGTTACAAGTTTCTGCGTGTTTCTTTCGTCATCGGCAGTGTACGAAGGTTTTAGAATGGAGTCTTGTTTGATATGAGGTTTATTACTGGCATTGGGTTATTTTGAGCAGCTGCTGTGATTAGAAATCATTGCTTCGAGCATTTGAGCTATGTGGTATTTGAGTTTTGAGTATTTGAGTTTTGGTTATGGGTTTTGGTACTACTTGTTCAGACTTATGCAACATGCAGGTTGCGAGATTCAGATCTTATAAGAAATACCGGATGTTGGAAACTGGATTATAAGGCTTGTGGGCTATGTTGAATTGAGAAATTTCAGTTATGTTGTGTTATCGGACCTGTACGGGATATGGAGACGTGGGATCACCCCGAGTATGTGCATGGTAAGGTTACACGACGATTTGATGACTTTTGGAACATCTCTTGGCACGTTCGAGGATGAACGTATGTTTAAGTGGGGGAGGATGTAACGACCCGACCGGTCGTTTTGAGCATTTGCACATCGCTTGGTAGTTTACAGGCGTGAGTAGCTCCGTATGAGGTATTTTGACTTGTGTGAATCATCGGTTTTGGTTTTGAGGTTATTCGGGACTGATGTGGAAGAATGATGCTCAACTAGAGAGCTTTAAATTTGGAAGAGTTAACCAAGTTTGATTTTTAGCATTTGACCTCGGATTGGGATTTTGATGGTTCCGTTGGGTGATTTTGGACTTAGGAGCGCGTCCAGATTGCGATTTGGAGGTCCGTGGTTGAATTCGGCTCGAAATGGCAAAAGTTGAAATTTTGAAAAGTTTGATCGGGAGTGGACTTTTTGATATCAGATTCGGATTGTGATTCCGGGATTTGGAATAGATTCGTTATGTTATTTGGGACTTGTGCGCAAAATTTGAAGTCATTCCGAATTTATTTGCTATGTTTCGGCACAAGTTATTGAATTTGAAAGTTCAAAGTTCATAGATTCCGATTTGAGGGGTGATTCATTTTTTTGATGTTGTTATGCATGATTTGAGGCCTCGAGTAGGTCCGTGTTATGTTATTAGACTTGTTGGTATATTCGGACGGGTTCGCGAGTGGCTCGGGTGAGTTTTGGACGAGGTTGAGATCATTTTACATCATGTTGCTATTGCTAATTCTGGTGTGACCGTACCTGCGGATGGTTTGCGCAGGTGCGATGGTCGCAGAAGCGACAAAGGGGTCGTAGGAGCGGAAATAGTGCTGGGTGAGGAAGACCGCAGAAGCGGAGATTTGGGTGCATATGCGGATGTGCAGGTGCGAGCTGATGGAGCGCATGCGCGAGGTATTTCGTAGGTACGGATGGTGGCTTACACCTGCGATGTTGCAGAAGCGAATATGTTGTCCGAAGGTGCGAGGGTCGAGTTCTCAGCTGATTCCGCAGAAGTGGAGGTTATGTCACAGAAGCGATGCCGCAGAAGTGGTTAATGTGCCGCAGGTGCAAAAATACTGGCAGAAGCTATAAATCGTGGTTTTGGTTCTTTCTTTATATTTTGAGATATGGGACTCAGATTGAGGCGATTGTTGGAGCAATTTGCATCACAAGTATTGGGGTAAGTATTCTAGACTTGATTTTGATCTTATTCCGCGAATCTATCTTTATTTTTGGCAATTAGTTGATGAATTTTAAAGAGAAATTGGGGGTTTTGGCCTTAAGTTTCATAATATATTTGAGTTTTGAACATCGAATTGGAGTCGGATTTGAGTGAAACTAGTATGGTTGGACTCGTAATTGAATGTGTTGTTAGATTTTATAAATTTTGTTGGATTCCTAGGTGTGGGCCTGGGTTGGGCTTTTGGCCGATGTTTGGGCTTTTTATTCAAGATTTGATCTTCTTCGATCGTGATTGGTTCCTTTAGCATTGTTTGATGTACTTGAGTTATTTTAGTTAGTTTCGAGCTATTCAGAGGTCGAAATGCAGGGGATGGCATATTTGGAGTATTGTTTGGCTTGCTCTGCATTGGTATTGGCTTATTCGAGGTAAGTAACTCTTCTAAACTTAGTGTTGAGGGTATGAAACCCTGTAATACGTATTATGTGATTGGTTTTAAGGTGATGCATATGCTAGGTGACGGGCGTGTGGGTGTGCACCAAGTGATTTGGGACTTTGTTGTTTTCATGGCACTGTATAGTAGTCCTATTTTTTTGATATCCGTGTTTTTACCATGGGATAAAGTAATTGAGCTGTCAATCATGCTAGTTATCATGTTTAGGATTTATGACGATACTGTTGGGACCCATAGTGGTTGTTTCTTGCTGTCATTTCACTGATTTCATTGATATTTCGTGCTCAGTCATATTCATGCATTCATATCGTATCTCAGTCTAAGTTGTTATTTATTGATACATCATATCATTGTTGTCGGGCTAGTTTCATGACATTGTGAGTCCGTGAGTGAGATTGGAAAGATTGATGACTAAGTGAGGCCGGGGGCCTGTTTGTGAGGATATTGATACTATAGCACGTGAGTTGTCCGTGCGGATCCACATATTGGTACTATAGCACGTGAGTTATCTGTACGGATCCAGATATTGATATTAGGGCATGTGAATTGCCTGTGCGGATTATAGCGCTTGGGCTATAGGAGCCCCTCTGGAGTCTGCACACCCCCAGTGAGTGCGGTTGATATTATTGAGGGATGGATCTTCTCTGGACATGGATTTTGTCCGAAGCATTATATACACGGAGATGGATCTTTTCCACGGGCCAGACTGGCCTTCCTCGGTACTGAGTGACTGATGGTCAGTGATGTATATATTCCCGGATGGATCTTCCCTGGGACGTATGGGCCATATACAATACCGAGTGGTTGATCATGATGAGCGGAAAGTGTGAGACAGTAATATTGAGAACTCTAATAGTGTGAGTACATGATTCATCTGTGAGATACATGGCATTGGCATGCACACATGACATACAACCATATAGATGCATTGTTTCTCATGTTGTACGGTATCACGCCATTCATGACTTTTTACACACATTGATATGTGGGCATAGATTGGTATTTCACACTTGATATCTGGAAAGAAAATGAAACATCTTATTTATTATAGAAAGGATATTTGAAAAAATTATAGTTTTCAAATTTACTCATATTTTTGGCCTTTTCGGTAAAAGATTTGGGTTCTTCACTGAGATACTTGAAAAGAAATGCCTATTTTTTTGGAACTGTGAACGCACTGAGCATTGTATTTCTGAGATACTCTTTTGTTACTTGTACTATGCTGTTATAAACTGTTATGGAATATTGGTGTTGGACCCGACCTTGTGTTAGCTCGTCACTACTTTCCACCTAAGGTTAGGTTTGTTACTTATTGAGTACATGGGGTCGTTGTACTCATACTACACTTCTGCATCTTGCATGCAGATGTTGGCTGATGATGATATTGTGTTCGATGGGATCTGGATTTGAAGATGTACATGCGTTCCGGTTGTAGCTGCTTCTTGTTCGTGGTAGCCTTAGATCTATAAAATTCTGTTTATGTACTTTTCAAACAGATGATGTACTTATTTCATTTCAGCTTTGTAAATTCTTAGAAGCTCATGATTTGTACGACCGGTTCTTCGGGATTGTATCAGATTCAGATAATTTCTTTACTTAATTGCTTTATAGATAGTTATTGAAATTGATTAGTGGTCAATTGATTTACCTAGCGGGTTGGGCTAGGTGCCATTACGACTAGTCGAATTTTGGGTCGTGAAACAATAATACACTATTATGTCACATAAGATTAGCCAAGTCTTGAGGAGATTCTTTAAGAAACTGATTTTTTAGAGACCATGAGTCCGTTAAGGTTAGTTGATTGAAAGTAGGTGTAAGCATTAATTAAGTGTTGAATTCTCAAGTTTTAAAACTATGTAATTACGTGTTTAGATAAAAATATTAAAATTAATAATAAACAATATGTGTTTAGTGAAAAAAATTTAAAATGCGCTTAAAATTATTTACAAAAATTATAATTCAAAAAGCATTCTACAAAGCTAACACATAATGACAATATGAAATCAAGAGGAAGTTACAAGTTTTGCTTTTGGAAGGGTATTTTGAGAACTGAAAAAATGTTAGGATAAAAAAATAATTTTTTTTGTCAAATTAAAAGTGATTATAAGCTAAAACGTCAAAAAAGAGTGATCAATTTATGACTTATAACTAATCTTAGTGCATAGCGTAAAATCGGTTGGTATTAAATACTCGAATAATAGAGCGACACGTGGAGCCGGAGACAGATAAAAAGTGAGGCAAGTGAAAACCAAGACTGGGAACAACAACTTCAGTTGACACGAGGTAGACCCCGAAGAGAATACTGCTAACGAAGACAAATGAATGTTTGCCACCCGATGGCATTTCAGTATTAAATACACAATTCGTTACAAAGAATTTTGGCGTTCATGGTCTGCCGTTACACATTCATCAATGGCCCCCATAATTGTCATTTAAGAGGGGGTTGATCCAAGGACCTTGTTTCCTTAGTGCTGCTATAAATAGTGACTTCAACAACCATTGTAGGACACAAATTTTCTAACAAACTTATGCTACACATTATTCTAAGTTCAATAATACGTTATTTCTCGTCTATTGATAGTCGTATTATTGCCTTCGGAAGCTCTGCTCCCGGAACCAAGCTATTTACTGTCTTATCTAGATTCAATGCTAAGTCTTGCATTTTATTTAATTTATTTATCATTTTGGGATCAAATCGATTCTCGTGTCTATAAACTATGTTACAAATTCAATTGTACCATTTTATGGGTAAACAATTTGGCGCCCACCGTGGGTCTTAGACAGTTGCGTAATTGAGTTGATCCTTGCATCTATTACTAATTTGTTTAATTCTTTGTTTCTTAGCAAAAAATCGTAAAAAATGGCAGATAACTATGTCAACATCGCACAAAACGTTGAGGACCAAGGAAATCTGCCTCAAAACGAAGATTCGATCAGTGATACCCCCAACGAGGAGGATGTAGCCACGCTGGTCCATGGAGGACACTATCTACAACACGTTCATGAGGCAACTCCTAATGATACTGAAGAAGACTGCTGAAGAGATTATTTCAATTCTTGATGAGCTCTCTGAAGATGCTAACAAATAGCCTACTGAGAGTAATGATAGAAGAAAATCAGCTGAGGTTCATCAAGTGGATTCCAACACATCAGTGCAAGCCCAGCTAGACGCTATGGCCAAAGAGATAAGAAATTTGACCTTAGGCAAGGTCCAGAGCCAACCATCATCAGTTTGTGACTTCTGTGGAGTGGGTCATCCAACGCATAAGTATCGGGCCTCAGTTGTAGATGAATTTGTATGTGGGATGCTTTGACAGAGGAAACTACCATAGTAGTAATAATTTTAACTCTATGGGGCAGAGGCACCCAGTCTTTTCTAAGAATTCACCAAATGGTAGTCTAAATTCATGGAAGCATAATAATCAAAGACCCCAAGGACAAGGAGCTCCAGGAATTCAGAATCAGCAGAGGCAGCAATACCATCCTCCACATACTAATCAATCTACATGGAAGATCTAATGATGACTTTCACTATAAAAACGGATGAGAAATTTGAAACTCATAATACAGCTATTCAAAACTTAGAGAGGCAAGTGGGGCAGATTGCTAGTCACTTACTGAGAGGTCTCCAAGAACTCTCCCTGTTGATATTGAAAGAAATCCAAAAGAGACAATAAATACAGTGTCTTTGAGGAATGGGCACGCATTGTAGAATCTCAAGGAAAAACAAAAGGATGCGTTGATTGAAAGACATGTAGAGATTGTGGAGGAGCAGAAAAATGACAACATTCAAGAAGGTGAAGGGATGGTAGATGATGGTCTGAAGAAAAAGGGGAAGACTAGATCTTAGAAGAAGAAGAAAGATTATAATGCAATAAATTTGGAGACTGAATAAAGTAAATATATGCCTGCTCTATCTTTCCCGCAGAAGAAGAGAAGAGAGAAGCTGGACAAACAATTCAAGCGCTTTCTTGAAGAGCTCAAAGAGGTGCATGTGAATATACCTTTCACATAGGTGCTTTCACAGATGCCAACTTATGCTAAATTCTTGAAGGAAATATTGTCCAAAAAGCAAAAAATAGAAGGGACATCGGTTGTCAATCTCACAGAGCATTGTAGTGCCATTCTGCAAAACAAGCTTGCTCAAAAGTGTGGAGATCCAGGTAGTTTTACTATACCTTGATCTTTAGGAAATACTAAGTTTGAAAAATCTTTGTGTGATTCAGGGGCTTCTATTAATCTTATGCCTTTGTCTATTTTCAGGAAATTGGAGGGAGAGATTAAAGAAATCAGGTCGATACGTGTGTCCTTGTAGCTGACGGATTATACCACAATCATACATGAAGGAATAGTGGAAGATGTGCTAGTTCGGGTGGGAAAATTTATGTTCTCTATAGACTTTATCGTGGTGAACATGAAAGATAATAGGGAGTTCCCTAGGATTCTAGGGAGACCCTTCTTAGCTACTGGCAGAGTGATTTTAGACATTCATGAAAGGCAGCTCATGCTCAAAGTGGGGGGAAAAAGGGTGGTCTTTAAGATGGAACAAGAAATGGGGCCCCTAAAAGAATTAGCTGGAGAGAGTAAGCATGATATGTGTGGGGTGTATCCAAAGAAGGCCGAAAAGAAGCTCTCAGCAAGGATGTGTGCACTGGGTCGGGCATGAAAAGGAGATCCCGACTTTGATTCATACCCCGACTAGATGAATTAGGGGAGTTTTCTTTATCTCTTGCTTTTTATTTGAGTGTCATGGGGGACATGCTACAATTTAAAGTTTGGGGTGGGAGATGTAAAATGTACGTGTATGTTTGTTTTCTTGTATTTTGTTTGAAAAAAAATTGACTTTTCCCGATGATGGATTTCCTCGACTGTCTTCTTGAAGGATCAAAGTCGAAGGAAAAAAAATTATTTTTCTTAGGTAGCGTAACAATTACCCCTTGGTGTTTTTTGTGCCTCGGTGCTTTTCCAAGGGTTTTTCTTGAACCGGGTGTAGTTAGTTTTTCTTTTGTTGGGAAATTGGAAAACTTGTGCTATGGTATTAAATAGAGATGACCTTTCTTGACTTTATTGCGACTTGAGATTAGTGAGTGCCTTAGTTGTGGCGCCTAGGCTTAGTTCTTGACTCATGTATAAGTGCCTTAAAATATTTGATTTTGATGTTGCTTAACTATTTTGACTAAGAGTTGGGATAGACCCGGTCCTAAGTGAGTTATGTGCCAACGTGTGTGTGAGATTTTGTTGATATTTTGCGCATGTCAGTTGATGTCTAGAACTTGCACGGTGTGTTTGCAAAGTGAAGTGGCAGTCTTGTTCAGTTTAGGAAGTCATATAGGCATTTTTTTATTGAGCCAATTATATGTTTATGACCCCCCAAATTGTTGTGTATCCTAATTAGCCCCTTTGAGTCTGTAATCCTACTTTTTTGGCAACCACACTGCAAGACTGGTCCTCATTTGAATTGACTATCTATTTGAACCTTCTATCTCTCTTGAGCACTTGAATTTGTTATGAGCTTTGTGAGCGGGTTTTTGAAAAATACATGGTGCTTTTGAGTCAAGTCTTGAGGCTAGGATGTCATGATAGGGTGCTCGGTTTGCTTTAAATATTCTTGGAAATATGTGTTAGGGAAGTTGTCTGATGAGAAGGTTGTGTCTATGTGAAGTGTAGTTTGATTGCTCGAGGACGAGCAATGGTTTAAGTGTGGAGTGTTGACGGTAGGCTAGAAATCCGTATTTTAGTCAGAGTTTGCACTCTAATTACTGCATTTTACATGTGTCTGATCTCAAATGATAGTGAATTGCACTTATTACGTATTTTATACCTTGCGGAAAATGATTCCGAACTATTAAGATAATGTGGAGCTAATTCGAACAAGTTAAAGATAATGTGGAGCTAATTCGAACAAGTTGAAGCTTTAAAATCTGAGTAAAAGTATAAGAAATTAAGTCGGGATCACGTTCGGGGGTCAGGAGCCAAGGCTGGATAACCAAAAGTGGAAAACATAATTTACTCTGAGAAAACATCACAGCCGCGCCGCATGGGGCATAGCAAAGTTCCTAACGGGAAATGAATCTTGCTATCATACCAAAGATTATCCAACCATTCACTAGTGGAATAATCAAAGGAGCAAGACTTCCAGTGTTCCAATTCGCATTCGAACATCTGGGGGGGAATGAAATGAGGATACGACAACAATGACTGCCACATCGACCGAGAACAAAAAATCGAAAATGTAATNTTAGCAAAAGAATATATCATTGGGATCGGGACTGCACGGCCAGCCCCATAGAAACACGTTGTAAACTTAGCTATATGTAATGGCAATTTCTTTTTAGCACAATGAATGCTTATGTACTTTTAAAAATGGAAGGAATAAAGTAAAGTCCTTTTATTTTTATCTTGTTTCTTGTCCAAACGATGAATTAATTTTATCATTTGAAAGTTAATCAAGTACTTTAAATGCTAGTGTCAGAATGAACATGAGACATCCTTTTCAATAGCATTGTAAACTTAAGAGGGACCTCTCTTATGAAACTCTCACATTAAAGGGTTGGTTCCGGAAGAATTTATGCCTAGAACCCAAATGCTATCGAGGAAAATGCATCTGAAGCCTTGCATAATTCGAGGAAAAAAAGTAAACTTAGCGCAATGCTTAAACGAAAAGCGCTTTTATATAACAAATGTGCCAAGCAACACAAATACAAAAGTATGAAAAGAAAACAACAAAGGAAAAATAAAGCAAAAAACTAAACTATTGTGTCCCCAGAACTTGAGAGAAGAGAAGCATATGCACCCCCAGGAGAAGTAGGCGGATCTGCCACGAGTTCGAGATCTTGGCCTTCATCATCATCCCCTTCAAGTTCCTCCTCAGTTCCTGAGAACTCAAAATCGGAACCACAAGAGTCGGTTGTATCAGATCGAACTAGGAGGCACCTCCAGGCGGTTGATTCCAGCTCACGGGCCTTGGCGATCCCGACATCAAAATCAATGACTCCCGTTTTGGCCTCTTCCAAGGTTTTTCTCCTCATGCTATACATTGTACATTTCACAGGGAGGCTTCATAGCTAAGAGCCGCCACTTCTTGTTCGCTCTGCTGCAAGCGAGCGTCCAACTCACACTTCAGCAGCTTGTGCTTCCAGGGCCGGAAGGCGGGTAGCAATTTGGTCCCTCTCGGCCAACAGTTGATCCCTCTCGAACATAAGATTTTCTTTGTCAAGGATCAACTTTTGAAGGCCTTAGGAATCAAGGAAGTTGGCCTGCGAAGCAAAAATCCAAGTTAGAAATCCTTTTATAAAAAGTCAAGGGAAAGCAAACAACAAAGAAAACGAGTACCATACCGTTGTTGCATTGTGCATGACACTATTTATCATACACCCCCCCTAAAGAGAGTGTATTTTCTTCTTGTCTTTCTATGAAGCCAGCGACTTCAGATAATTGGCGAGTTCCACGATCGGAACAACAGATGGCAATCGATAAAGATCGAGAGGGAGATGCTCCTCATCCTATGTGGATCTGTAGAGGGAGCAAATAGTTGTGCCCCAAATTCCTCTGGGGACTGGGGAGGGGGACATCCTCCTCTCGGGTGTCTACGACCGATGGGGGTGATGTTGCAGTTGCTGGTGATGAAGGTATGACCGACGTGGAAAGAGATGAAGTTGATGGGGTTGTGGGTTGAGAAACAGCTACGACAAAGGCAGTGCTGGTTGTACATTGCTTATCAACCGAAAACGGAAGAGGCCAGGTACTCATCCCCATAGCACCGGGAGCAGCAACTAGGGCACAAAGGCAAGAATTGGCATTCTCCACTATATCACACTCTCCCTAGAGTGCTTGGACGTCGTCCTCGGTTGGTGTTATAAGCTTTTCATATTAAGCATTTTGTTGAGCTGATGAAGATCGTTGTCTCCTCTGTAGGGAAGCCCCTTCATGACTGGCTTCCCCATCATCATCAATCACCATAGTAGTTGCGGTTGGCTTGGGTGCGACGTTCTTCACCTTTTTACTTTTGCCCTCGGCCGAGGAGGAGTGCCGCCGTTTTCGTTGGTTGCTATCCTGTCGGGGGATCCAAGAGGAAGCACTTGTACCGGAAGCTGATCTGATGGCGCATGTTTGGGTGAAGGCCTCCTTCAGCAACCTCGCAGCCTCTGCGGGATCAGCCAAAATGTCCTCCCCGGGGACGGTAATAGAGCCATATAGAAGACCTGAATTCAACGGAAAGAGAAGTTAACTAATTTTCTTATACATAAAAATGATATAAAGACAAGATTAGTTTTGCGAATAAACTTACTATGATGTTTGGCCTTCTACCCATATTTGGTGGCCAGTTCTTTCCACCGACGGGTCTCATGCGTGGTAATATCTAGAATCTTCCGGACCCACTGGTCCAAGCCTTCAACCCTTAGTGGTGTCCGTCGAGTTGCTAAAATAATAAAAAGTGATGGATCAGTAAAAACATTAAATAACCTTTAATCAGAGAAAAGACAGACGTTAAACTTACATGTACAAGTACATGACTCAAGAAAAGATGGAGTTGTGGCCGGGATGATATCCCTGGTGGCAAAAACAATGAACCGCTCCATCCATCAACGGTCATTGTCGTCATCCATGCTAGTGAGCAAAGCATGGTGGCCATGTTTGCTAAAGTTTATTACTCCCCCACGGAAAGGTTCATCAAGCGAGACAAGGTGAGCTCTTCCCCTGTCTCCTGGCACAACCGCTGTAAACAGGCTACCGTTCACCCCACAGAGGGGCCTACTTGGTCCAAGTAGACTTGATACCGTTGGCAGAGCTCCAAGATCACAAAGTCAAGTCCCTCACTCATTGAGATTGGTCCTAAAGTGAAAGGGTACGTGTAAACATATATAAAACCCTTATTAGAGAAGGTTATTCGCTCCACCAGATCAGAAGTGATGATGTTCAGTTCATGGCAACTACAATCGTCCTCCATAGAAGGAATGCTAGAAGAACGGATGGAAGAATGGTACACGCTAACAGCCTATGTACAAGAGCTTGTAGAAGGAAACTTCTCTTCGAAGTCTTTGGCCGTGCTGAGTCTTCTAGGAATAATGGTGCTCACCGTAGGAGGTGCATCATCATCAATGCTTTCTTTGTTTTTTTAGAGAACTTGTGTTTTTAAAGGAGGAAGGCATAGTTAGTAGAAGGTAATAAGAGTTCTTTGAAGAAGAAGATTAAAAAAGAGTGAAGGCAAGAAAGAGTTGAATGCAAAGAAGTTAAGAGAGTTTGAAAAACTATGAAGTGTAAAAGAAGAAGAATGAAGCGTATAAGTAAAGGAATAGGTGGCTAAAATAGTGGCCATGATTACCTCGAGAACTGGCGAAAGTATTGCTAAATCGTGGAGTGACGCGTGTTCGGGGTATTAAATGTGAAAAGACATCCGTCTAATCAAGCATCAGAAACTTTTCAGAAGGGATCAGGAAATTTCACGCCAAGAAAGGTATCTTCACCAACTTCCCGATGACACAAAGATGTGCCACCTCAAGAATGAGTTAAAACGGGCTTTAGGCGTCAAACATATATATATATCAAGATGTCTCAACCACCTAAATGGGTCATATAGGGAGCTGCTTCCGCAATCTCGCAAAAATGTGAATATCTCTCTACTCCGATATCGTATCGATGAACGGTTTAATGAGTTGGAAACTAGACTAGTAGACCTTCAATTTGATATCTGAATCACCCGGTCACCCTTATCATATTGAGAGAAAAGCTCTTGTACATTTGACCTAATTTTCAGAATATTTATGAATGTAACTTGTGATGACCTTTCCCAACTTTTGTTCCACAACTTGCTTGACTTCAAAATATAACATACGACTATCATACAAGTAAAATAACTCATAAAATAACATCCTTATCAGGTTAAGAATCGTAGTCTCACCGCAAAAGTACATGTTATAATATCCCAAACTTGTCGACTTTCAACAAAACTTATTTTCTTCAATTCTTTTAGCTTCTAAGCCTTCCAACCCTCTTGGTACTTGTTATTCATGATCTTAAATATTTGTAACTTACAAGTTAACACAATATACCCCGAAGGGAATATTGCTAACGAAGACAAACGAATGTTTGCCACCCAATGACATTCAATGAAGAATAATCTTTAGTGTTAAATACACAATCCGTTACAGAGAATTTTGGCATTCATGGCCTGCCGTTACACATTTATCAATGTCTCCCATAATTGTCATTTAAGAAGGGCTTGATCTTAGGACGTTGTTCCCTAGGTGCAATTATAAATAGTGACTACAACATCCGTTGTAGGACACGAATTGTCTGACAAACTTATGCTACACATTATTCTAAGCTCAATAATACTTTATTTCTTGTCTATTGATAGTCTTATTACTGCCTTCGGAAGATTTGCTCCCGGAACCAAGGTATTTGATATCTTATCTCGATTTCAACGCTAAGTCTTGCATTTTATTTAATTTATTCATCATTTCTGGATCAAATCGATTCGCTTGTCTATAAACCATGTTACAAATTCAACTGTACCGTTTTACGGGTAAACACTTAGATTATAAACACTTAACTTATAAACACTTATAATATTTTCCAAATGCATAAATAAGCTACATTACATCGAGTTCGAATCATTCACTCGACTACTAAGCTTGCGGGCTACTTGTATTTCGAGTTCGAGCAAGCACTCGCTCGACCGTTATGCCTACGAGCTACATTACATCGAGTTCGAATCATTCACTCGACTATAAGCCTATGGGCTACTTGTATTTTGAGTTCGAGCAAGCACTCACTCAACCATTACGCCTACGGGCTACATTACATCGAGTCCGAATCATTCACTCTACTACTAAGCCTACGGGCTACTTTTAGATCGAGTTCGAGCAAGCACTCACTCGACCATTACGCCTACGGGCTATATTACATCGAATTTGAGTCATTCGCTCGACTACTAAGCCTACGGGCTACTTGTATTTCGAGTTCGAGCAAGAACTCACTTGACCGTTATGCCTACAGGCTACATTACATTGAGTTCGAATCATTCACTCGACTACTAAGCCTACGGGCTATTTTTAGATCGAGTTCGAGAAAGCACTCACTCGACCATTACGCCTACGGGATATATTACATCGAGTTCGAATCATTCGCTCGATTATTAAGCCTACGGGCTACTTGTATTTTGAGTTCGAGCAAGCACTCACTCGACCATTACGCCTACGGGATATATTACATCGAGTTCGAATCATTCGCTCGATTATTAAGCCTACGGGCTACTTGTATTTTGAGTTCGAGCAAGCACTCACTCGACCATTACGCCTACGGGATATATTACATCGAGTTCGAATCATTCGCTCGATTATTAAGCCTACGGGCTACTTGTATTTTGAGTTCGAGCAAGCACTCACTCGACCATTACGCCTACGGGCTACATTACAACGAGCTCGAATCATTGACTCAACTAATAAGCATAAAGGCTACATCACTTCAAGTTCTCGCTTCATTATAGAGGCTACGAAGTCCAAATCTTATTAAGTATGAATGTTTTCACAAAAAAGAAGCAAGTCGGCAAAATTGGCTATATACAAATTAGTCTACATGATTTATTACAACGTAAATATTAAGGACTAAGCTTCCTGGTCATCCTCAGGAGCAGTCTCTTCTCTATCGAGCTCCGCCCCGTTCTCGTATCCGCTCTCACTCCCATCCTCATCATCATCATTGTCATCATCATCGCCATCGAAAACCAGGACTTCAGTATTGGCTTCAAGTTCTTTGGCCCTTATTATCTGTTCAGCGAGATCGAAACCACGAGCATGGATCTCCTCAAGGGTTTCCCTCCAAGATCGGCACTTAGCAAGTTCGGTAACACAATGTGCTCAAGTATCGGCGGTCTCGGATGCCTCTCTTGCTTGGACCTGGGCAGCCTCAGCATCGGCCCGATAAACGGCCACGAGTGCATCCGCATCGGCCTTTGTCTTTTCGGCATTAGATTCGGCCTTTGCAAGTACAGAGGCCAACCGAGCCTCAAGCTCCTCTACTCTTCTTGCTTGAACCAGGCCTTTTTCATTCATTCTTTGAAGTTGGGTTTTGGCCGATGATTACTGGGCTCGAGCAGTTTCTTTCTCTGCAGCAAACCGGTCCATACCTTCTTTCCACTGCAAAGACTCCACTTTTATCACGTCGACCTCCTCACGAAGCTTCCCGATCATCTCAATATTTTCCTGTAACTATGAGACCGAAAATGTAGCCATCGTTCCGGTATCAAGCCCATAGGCTTTTAAAAGTATCATTACCTGCTCAGACAAGTTGGTCTGATCCCGATAAGCATTGGCGAACTCAGCTCGGAGGTCTTTTATTTCCTTTTCTCTCTTCCCTAAGAGAAGTGTTAGGGATTTCCTCTCATCAGTAACCTGTTGAAGGTCGGCCTCATATCGACGCAGCTCATTTTGGGACCGAGAGCATGTTTCTCGATGAACTACCGCTGCCTACAAAAGAAATAGGAAACGAAGTTAACGAAAAGTAAACATGAAGATAGTATCGACAAAATAATTTTAAGGCTTACGTGATTCAAAGCCTGCCGCACCCCATGAACAAGATCCGGTTCATCACTAGTACCGGTAACGTACTCGACATCGGTAAACAGGTCACGAATGGGATACTCTCCATTGTGAGGCCTGTCTAGATCAAGGTCCCCTAGAGCTTGAGCTTCCCGAATCAACCCTTCAGAAAAAATGGGAAAGGTGGGCAAATCTTCGATTGCTGTTGCCTCAAAAGAATCACTTGGAGCATTCTCTTCGGTTCGAAGGGATTAGAGGGCCCTTTCAAACATATCTCCCATCCGTTGGCTCCGATGAGACGAATCTTTGATCTCCGATAATTCGGGGATTCCACCCGAATTTCTCTCCGGTATATCCTCAGTTCGAGGCGGAGCCTCATGAAGCGTCATCGATCCAGCAGCCGATGGGGAATCGGTGGTTCTCTTCGTTCGAGCCGCCAGCGCGGTCCCATCATTTTCTTCTTCTTCTTCTTCATCTTCATCCCTTAGACGCAGAACTGACTCTATGGTCAAAGGAATGGCATTCTTGTTCGGATTACGAGCCGTCCTCTTCTTCGGTTTTGGATCTTCGGGAACGATGGCTCTTTTCCTTTTATTTTCCTTCACCGGCTTTGAGACAGAGGCCAAAGTGTTTTCCTCGTTGGACAAGGGCCTCAAAACTGCATCTTTACCCAGATCTGCATATGGAAAATTTTATTAAGATATTGAGAAACTACCTCGTTCGAAGTATCAAAGAGTACGTGAAAGGGGCTTGCCATGATATTTGGCCTCCCACCGACCCTTTGACAAATCGCGCCATGAGCGCTTGGCGTATGTGGAGGTCGAGACAAGAGCTCGTACCCAATTCTTGAGATCGGGAACTGCTCCGGGCATCTAGGGAACCATCACATCACAAAAAGAAAAGTGTCGATGAGAAAAGAAATGAAAGAACAAAATAAAAGCAACAGCAGGAATCCACTCCTCGGGAAAGGGCATCTTTTCGGTCGGAATTAGGTCCGAAATCCTCACTTGAACAAACCTGCCCATCCAACCCCGATCCCCGTCCTCGTCAATACTCGAGAACAGAGCCTTGAAAGCCCGACGTTGAAGTTTTATTAACCCTCCTCGAAAATGTCGAGGACGATATAATCGGATAAGATGGTCGAGGGTGAACGGCATCCCCTTGATTTTGCTCACGAAATATCAGATCAGGATAACGATCCGCCGAAACGAAGGATGGACCTGGCCTAGGGTTATTTGGTATTGACGACAGAAGTCAATAATAACGGAATCGAGGGGACCTAACGTGAGGGTAAGTATACACATTCAAAAACCCTTTCACGTAAGAAGTGATATCTTCGTCAAAAGAAAGAATCATTATTTCTTTTTTATCCCAATTGCAATCTTTCTTTAAGTGTTGGAGGTGCTTTTAGGTTATCAAACATATGTACCTCGATACTGGTTCACATCGGCTAGGGACCGATAAGCCTTTATCGACCTTAAAGTCAGCAGTAAGGACGCTCGCCCGGGAAACGCACCCCTCAGGCTGTGGTTCTCTCGGTGTATCATCGGCGGCACATTGTGAAGATGGATCCTTCTCCTTCTGAGGAATGGTTTGTGATGTTTTCGCCATTTTCGAATTCAGGGGTGAGGAATAGAGGAAAGTGACAAAGATTTGATAGAATTGAAAAGAGGCTTTTGCAAAAAGAAATCACATATTTACAGGTAAGTTAGAGAACACGAAAAGAGACTTGGGAAATTTGGAAGATAGAAGATGTAAAAATGGTAAATGACAAAAGGAAGGGTTATTTATAGGCTGAAGCGATGGCGCTTCAGTATCAGCGGTGGCCGACCACCGCCTGACATGTATTAAATGTCTTTAAAGACTAAACCGACAAAACTGCTATCACATGCGTCATGGTCGAACCCGATGGAAACGTCAGGTTATAATCCGATCGAGCCACTACAAAATCATATCGTTTCTCACCATATTCTTTCTGACAAATGAGGGGACTATCTGTATACGGCCGAAATAGATTTCGGCCTTCCAACATTCGATCGGGTTCGAATGGTAAGCAATCGGAGTAGGATTTCGGGATGAGTTCCGAAGGCAGTACAAACGAGCCTCGAGTCCGAAGGCTAATCGAGGAGTCGGCTCGATAATTTTATCGAGCCCGTGGCCAAATCGATCTGCAAGGCATTGCTTCGAGGTTGGAAATGTGCTACGCCCACCCCGAAGGTCGAACTCAAGAAACAACCGAGGGCGCGATCCAATAACGAGTTCGAGCCAGTATCGAGCTCACAGACAAGAGTCGTTGCAACCGTACTAAGGGAGAGAATATTGGCGGGAATCAAAGAAGAGACAATTCATCATGGGTCCTTCACTATATGCTTTATTTTATTATAAACAAAGTAGGATCCCTCTATTATAAAAGGGGGAATCCTTGTAAGCATAGGAGACACCAGAGACACTGTAACAAAAGATCACTTCTCATATTGAAAGATATCTCTTTGTGCTTGTTTTATTTTACCTTATTCATTTTTTTGCTCACTATTCCCATTCTCATAGTCTATACACATATTTTTATTTCTCTATACGATTTGTATCAAATTTTATCACATATCCTTAGAACCATATACAAATTTAACGTTATCTGATTTTTTGGATAAATATTTTTATATTCTTAGAACCATACACAAATTTAACGTTATCTGATTTTTCGGGTAAACATCTTGGCACCCACCGTAGGGCTAAGGATAACAATGATTGTTTGATATAAATTTGTAGTACACACCAATTTAACACTTCGACTCAGCAATGGTTTTACCTATCGACCACGAAGCCGGCCTTCAAGATGAAACCAACAACTTGGTACCCAGGACCAGAAGGCCACTTGTGCGATGGCACTGAGGCTCTTATCGAAGTACCCGAAATTCAAGCTGAAGTACCATTAGATGTCAATTCGCAAGTGGCTCTTGAGGCGAACCAACGTTCCGAACCGGAAAAAAACATTCACGGCGGTACTCTATCCGTGGCTCGAGACACCCATAACGTGGGGGAAATCGGAGCCAGCTTACGTATAATCTTCGAGATGTTACAAGCCCAACAAGTAGCGATAGCTCAGTTGCAGAGGCAAACTCATATACAAAGCAGGCCAGATCCCAATTCGCTTCGAGAAATCACCCCCAGAACGGAGCCCGCCATAGTGAAATCAAACGAGCAAGAATCGGGGACCACTCCCAAAATTACTAAATTGCTCGAGGAACTCATTTAAAGCCAATGACAAGAGGGTGGAAACATACAATGCCAGGGTCGATCAAATCCCCGGAGCTCCGCCAATGATAAAAGGGCTGGATTCGAAAGAATTCATACAAAAGCCTTTTCCCTCGAGTGCGGCCCCAAAACCAATCCGAAAAAAAATTCTGTATGCCCGAAATTCCCAAATATAACGGTACGACTGATCCTAATGAACACGTCACCTCTTACACATGTGCCATCAAGGGTAACAATTTGGAGGACGATGAGATCAAATTCGTGTTGTTGAAAAAGTTCGGGGAGACCCTCTCGAAGGGAGTGATGATCTGGTATCATAATCTGCCGCCAAATTCCATCGATTCTTTTGCCATGTTAGCAGATTCGTTCGTAAAAGCACATGCTGGTGCCATAAAGGTTGCAACAAGGAAATCAGACCCCTTCAAAGTAAAGCAAAGGGGTAATGAAATGTTGAGGGAATTCGTATCCCGATTTCTAATGGAACGCATGGAATTGCCACTGGTCACAGATGATTGGGCCGTCCAAGCTTTCACCCAAGGGTTGAATGAGCAAAGTTCGATAGCATCACGTCGGCTAAAGAAAATTTGATTGCGTATCCAGCAATAACTTGGGCAGATATACACGACCGGTATCAGTCGAAAATTAGGGTCGAAGATGACCAGTTGGGAGCTCCGTCTGGACCCATGCATTAGAATAGGACAGCTACTAAACACCAAATGGAGATCGACAGAGAACAAAGGCCGAACAGAGACCGCTATTAACCGTACGTCACAGATTGGGTGAGCAAAGGTTCAACATGCAATACCGCTCAGAAAAATCGAAGGATTGATCGAGGGAAATATTCTCGGGGACTTATGAGCAAGAGGGCTTTGATAAATATGCTGATTCTATAGAAGCACCTCAGTTATCGGAATATAACTTCAGCGTTGATGCATCCGCCATCGTGTCGGCTATCAGACGCATCAAAGACACTAAATGGCCTCGACCCATATAGGCCGATCCTACCCTAAGGAATCCCAATCAAATATGCCAATATCATGGCACCCATGGCCACAGAACAGAAGATTGCAGGCAACTAAGAGAGGAAGTAGCCCGGTTATTTAATAAAGGCCACCTTAGGGAATTTTTGAGCAATAGGGCAAGGAACCATTTTAAAAACAGGGAATTCGGAAAGCAAAACGAGCAGGAAGAGCCATAACACGTCATTCACATGATCATCGGCAATGCCGATACCCCTCATGGACCAGTGCTTAAATGCACTAAAATATCGATTGTGAGAGAAAAGCGATCTCGAACTCAGGATTACACACCCATAGGAACTTTGTCCTTCAATGATGAAGATGCAGAAGGGGTTGTACAACCTCATAACGATGCACTGGTAATATCCATACTCATGAATAAAACTAAAGTTAAGCGTGTGTTGATTGATCCAGGTAGCTCGGCCAACATCATCAGATTGAAGGTCGTAGAGCATTTCGGCCTACTGGACCAGATCGTACCCGCGACCCTGGTTCTAAACGGATTCAATATGGCATGTGAAACCACCAAAGGCGAGATAATTCTACCAATAAACATGGCAGGAACCGTCTAGGAAATGAAGTTTTACTTGATCGAAGGCGACATGAGGTACAACGCCAGTTTCGGAAGGCCATGGATCCACAACATGAGAGCTGTACCTTCGACCCTTCACCAGGTCCTCAAATTCCCAACATCGAAAGGAGTCAGGACAGTGTACGGATAACAACCAGCCCCAAAAGAAATGTTAGCCATCGAGAAAGCGAAACCAATATCCTCACTTTTGTCAGTAAAGGGATCGGGCTCAGAAGGAGAACGAGACACAAAATAGCAATCACAGACATCGGCTTCGACCCAACCAGATAACTAGATGATCGAAGAAGATAATGATCAGAGGATCCCTCCATCCTTCACGATTCCCGATGACTCTAACGCCACGAAATCAACAATTGAGGAATTAGAGCAAATCACACTAATCGAGCACTGGCCCGAACGAAAGGTATACCTGGGAACGGGGTTGATCCCCGAACTCAGGAAGCAACTTGTTAAATTTCTTATCGATAACATTGATTGTTTTGCCTGGTCCCATTTAGATATAACAGGGATTCCACCAGACACAACGACGCATCGGCTAAGCTTGGACCCGAAGTTCAGACCGGTGAAGCAAAAGAGAAGATTCCAGTCCGAGGTAAAACACGCATTCATAAAGGACGAGGTAACCAAACTTCTCGAGATAGGGTCCATTCGGGAGGTGAAATATCCCGAATGGTTAGCCAATGTAGTTGTAGTGCCTAAAAAAGGAAACAAACTTAGAATGTGTGTGGACTAGAAGGATTTTAACAAAGCATGCCCCAAAGATTCTTTTCCACTGCCCAACATCGATCGCATGATTGATGCCACAACCGGCCACGAGATCCTCAATTTTCTCGATGCCTACTCCGGGTATAATCAAATCCAGATAAGCCCGAAAGACCAGGAAAAAACTTCATTTGTCACCCAATATGGAACATACTGTTATAATGTGATGCCCTTCCGGCTAAACAATGCAGGGGCTACTTACCAACGCCTAGTGAATAAAATGTTCGAAGAAAAATTAGGTAAATCAATGGAAGTTTATATTGACGACATGCTAGTTAAGTCCCTGCGCGCGGAGGACCATTTGACCCATTTGCAGGAAACGTTCGAGATTTTGAGGAAATACAACATGAAGCTCAACCCCGGAAAATGTGCTTTCGAGTTCGGTTCGGGCAAGTTCCTCGATTTCATGGTGTCAAATCGGGAAATCAAGATTAACCCCGATAAAATCAAGGCCATCGAAGACATCACCATCGTGGACAGCGAAAAGCTGTATAAAGGCTAACAGGACGAATTGCGTCCCTAGGCCGATTCATTTCGAGATCATCAAATCGAAGTCACAAATTTTTCTCCCTACTCAAAAAGAAGAACGATTTTGCTTGGACCCCGGAATGCCAACAAGAGTTGAAGGAACTTAAACAATATATGTCGAGCCCACTACTACTTCACACTCCAAAAGAAGATGAAAAACTTTGCTTATACTGGCAGTATCAGAAATCGCAGTAAGCGGTGTCTTAGTTCGGGAAGAGCAAGGTACGCAATTTCCCATTTATTATATAAGTCGAACCTTAGGAGAAGCAGAAGCTATATATCCACACCTAGAAAAATTGGCACTTGCACTGATAAGCGCCTCTAGAAAGTTACGACCATACTTTCAATGCCACCCCATATGCGTATTAACAACTTACCCACTTCGTAATATTTTGCATAAGCCCGAACTATCAGGCCGATTGGCCAAATGGGTCGTCGAACTCAGTGGGTACGATATCGAATATCAACCCTGTACGACCATCAAGTCTCAAATTTTAGCAGACTTCGTGGCCGATTTCATGCCAACCTTCGTATCCGAAGTCGAAAAAGAATTCCTGCTGAAATCAGGTACGTCCTCGAGGGTATGGACCCTTTTTACGAACGGGGCCTCGAACGTAAAAGAGTCCAGGATGGGCATAGTTTTAAAGCCGCCCACATGTAACATTATTAGGCAATCTATTAAAACTACCAGGTTGACTAACAACGAGACCGAGTATGAGGCCATGATTGCAGGTCTCGAGCTAGCTAAAAACCTTGGAGCATAAGTCATCGAAGCCAAATATGATTCTTTGTTGGTGGTAAGTCAGGTAAACAAAACCTTCGAAGTTCGAGAAGATAGAATGCAAAGGTATTTGGACAAACTACATGTCACTTTGCACCATTTCAAACAATGGACTTTACAGCATGTTCCATGAGAGCAAATAAGTGAGGCTGATGCACTTGTGAATTTGGGATCATCGGTCGAAGAAGGTGACTTGAGCTCGGGGACTGTCGTTCAACTCTCGAGGACTGTGATCGAAGGTCACGCCGAGATAAATTCTACGAGCTTAACCTGGGATTGGAGAAATAAGTATATTGAATACTTAAAGAACGGAAAGCTCCCATTGGACCCTAAAGATTCAAGGGCCCTACGGACCAAAGCTGCTCGATTCACATTGGCTTCAGGTGGAATGCTATACCGAAGGACATTCGATGGACCATTGGAAGTATGCTTGGGTCCAGGAGATACCAATTATATCTTACGTGAGGTGCACAAGGGCACTTGTGGGAATCACTCCGGTGCCGATCCATTAGTCCAAAAGATAATCAGGGCAGGGTATTATTGGATCGATATGGGAAAAGACGCGAAGGAATTTGTTCGAAAATGTGACAAATGTCAAAGGTTTGCACCAATGATCCATCAACTCGGAGAGCAACTTCATTCGGTCCTATCCCTATGGCCATTCATGAAATGGGGAATGTATATCGTCGGCCCTCTGCCATCGACCCCAGGTAAAGCTAAATTCATTTTATTTATGACTGACTATTTCTCTAAATGGGTTGAAGCACAGGCGTTCGAGAAAGTAAGAGAGAGAGAAGTTATAGACTTTATCTGGGATCATATCATATGTCGATTCGGGATACCCACTGAAATAGTATGTGACAATGGAAAACAATTTGTCAGCAGCAAAGTGACGAAATTCTTTGAAGACCACAAAATAAGAAGGATATTATCAATACCGTATCACCCCAATGGGAACGGACAGGCTGAATTGACAAACAAAACTATCATTCAAAACCTAAAGAAGAGGCTGAACGACGCTAAAGGAAAATGGAGACAAATCCTACCCAAAGTTCTTTGGATATATTGAACAACATAAAAATCTAGTACGGGGGAAACCCCGTTCTCCTTAGTATATGGCTCCGAAGCCTTGATACCAGTCGAAGTCGGTGAACCCAGTGCCAGATTTCGATATGCAACAGAAGAATCAAATAACAAGGCTATGAACACTAGCCTCGAATTATCGGACGAAAAACGAGAAGTTGCTCTCGTCCAAATGGCCGTCCAAAAGCAACGAATCGAAAGATACTATAATCGAAGAACCAAGCTCTGCCACTTTAAGCCCGGGGACTTAGTGCTAAGGAAAGTAACCCTCAATACCCGAAATCCAAACGAAGGAAAATTAGGACCAAACTGGGAAGGACCATATCAGGTTCTCGAAAACATCTAAAAGGGATCATACAAGCTCGGCATTATAAACGGCTAACAGC